>NW_019773982.1:13589-29262 GCF_001039355.2 Lingula anatina
AGTTCAATAGTAACCATGGGCATTTCTTTGCCAATTTTGGAGATTTAAAGGCCAGAAAACATGCAAAAAGCAGTTCATCATAAAAAGTAGGTCAAAGGTCTATTTAATGGTCACACTTAGATTGCCAGTATATAACTTACTAAACAAGTTTAATAGTAACTATGGGTGTATCTCTGCCAGTTTTGAAGATTCAAGGGACATAAAAGTTGCAGAGCTAAGTTCATGGTGAAAAGTAGGTCAAAGGTCAATTTTAAGGTCACAGTTAGATTGCCAGTATATGACTTCCTATTCAACTTCAATAGTAACTATGGACCTATCTCTGCCAGTTTTGGAGATATAAGGGACTAAATGTTACAATTTTGGATTTACAATAATGTGCCATAAATTTGGTACAAAAAAAATTAATTGAAATAAAGAAAAGGTCATTTTGGTTGAAATTCTTGAAATGGGAGGTGCTCAGAAAATCCAGATGTTCAAATTTCATGAAATAATGGCATTTTTGACCTGAAGTTGTCTGCCTCGCCAAGCCTTATGTTTTATTTTCCAGGGGTTCAAAATTTATTACACATTACCGTATTGCACATTTTGCTTTCACCACCACAATGTAGTTTTTGATACAGAATAACTCGTAAACCGTATTGCAATCAAAAAAACGGAGACCACTACCAGTGTTGGGCTTGACATGCTCTACAAAATGCAAAAAATAATAGGTCTCTAGCATTAACGGTTCCCGAATTAGAGACAGTTTTCAGTTTCGGTATCTTATGTCCGCTATTCCGTGAAAATGCACTGATTGACCCCAACTCACGGAGCTTAAAGACCACCTGATGGGTAGCACCTGCCAATAATATCATAGGTTAAGTCTGTGTAGTTTCTGAATATCAGCGCAAATATTTTTTTTTTTTTTTTTTTGTAAAAAATTTCGTTTTTTTTTTTAATATTGGCCCATTTGACCTTGAAATAAAGGTCAAAGGTCAAATCCAAGGGCATATTTGAAATCTCCACATATGACTTCCGGTCAGCCGTCTGTAGAAATTTTTCCCATAATTCCTTTGGTATGGTAGATATTTAGCACTTAATTTTGCCATTTTCGGACAAGGGTGCATTGCATTGCACCTAGACCCCAGCACCGACAAAGCCCAAATTTTAAGTGGAACGAGTTGAAATTATAGATGACCTAAATCCAAGAGATGGGTACGCAAGCCCTTGTAGTCTAGAAGGAGAAGCGGTAGCAGTAACATGGCGGCAAAAAAAACAGGCATTCCTCAGTGTAACATGCTACTTGTATAAAGACTAAAATGAGCAGAAAAAGAATCATTCAAAGACACCCTGGTGCATAGCACGAAATTCATGCACTACATGTAGCACTCCTATTGACAATTCAGATATAGGCAAAGCATATCAGAATCACCAGTAAGAAGTGCTTGTACATGAATTTTGCACTACCTGGTGCAAAATGAGAATAAAGGCCAAAACTTGCAGAGGGTTTTCAAATTTACAAATTTAACTACATGTATGAGTGAGCAGGATATTTAACATTTTACAATCATATAGTTTCTCTTTAGAAGACTCACTCTCATTGCATGAATCACTTCAGGTAAATCCTCTTCAACTGATTTTCTTATTAAGTTCAATTTTACAAGACGTTTCCTCAAGTTACCCTAGGTTCTAGATTCCGGTATTGCCAGCTCGATCTTGATTTAATATATAACCCATAGTAGCAATACCAGTAAAAGCGACTCCACCACAAGGTATATTTAACAAGCTAGCTTTTACGTTGCTCTGACACTCAGGGTACCTCAAGTAGGATTCACTAAGTATGAAATGAGAAAATATGTATATATACATTGTACAACAATCTAAATAAATACTAAACATGCAAATATATTTTAACATAAAATGTATAAATATATGCAAAAATGCAAATGCTTGATGAAAGGGGGGTCAGAGAGAGAGGAGGGAGCAAAGATGACATCTTTCTGCAAAATAAAAAACAAATAAATAAATATGCAAAGCCCTCAAGGCTTGAGAAAACAGGTATTACATAAGACTACATCCCGATACTCCCCCGCACCGACACTCCCGCGCATCGACGTGACCCCTTACATAATCAGTTACAATATAATTAGGTTTGATGAGTGAGGTTACTAACCTTTCCGGTACCATATCATATGGAAAGTAATACTCACCTTACATAGGTGCCATGGGCAAGTGACATAGTTTTAGCAATCTCAGTTGCAGTGTGTCCAGCTTTAAAATAATATCTAATAAGATTGTCCATTGTTTAAGTCACTTGCTTTCCGAGTGCTAAGTGTGTAAATGTTCCGCAGCAAAAAGCCGTCCGCAGAAAAAAGTTGAATAGTCGAAAACTCGAAAAGTCGCAAACTCGAAAAGTCGAATATCCAATAGGGGCCACCATAGCTAAAAGCTGTATATTGTAAAACACAGTTGATGGGATCGTTTACTGGCTTTTATGGACCAGCGAAAACATTTATGTAATTTATCTCACACTGATACCGGATTCGAAAAATTAAAAGTTTATATATGGAGTAAATTGGATATTTCTCTTTTTTGTGTGAACCAGAACATTGATTTAACCTTCGTTAAAGTAGGACCATACTATTAAAGCTTATAGTAAAATTTTTGTGAAACCTGCTTATGGACTGGCTTTAAGGTTTAAGTATGAAAGGTATGGAAGTTAGCCAACCTTGTCCTCGTTATGCCTTATCCCAGTCCTCGTTATATACGCTATCCCAGTAAAATGAAACTGAAGGTCCGAGTAACAGAGAGCACAACCCCCACTAGCTTCATACAGGTAAGAAAAGCGCCACGTAAGTGGGTCAAAATGAGCTTACCTGTACACATTTTAAACAAGACAAATACAAATGAACTTGTTAAAATCAGTGAGAACTAGTTTCAAGTATCACAAGGGACCATCTCGATGTACGCTTGTCTTAAATACCTTGAAATACTAGGGACATATGTCACTAGCAAACTGACTTGAACTGCTTAAAGTCGTATTCTCAAATAAAAAGTTATAACTACGTTGTGTACGCCCTTTGTTATTTTCTATGTGTGAAACACCATGTACAGGGGGCTTAAGCCTTTGGTGTTAGCTTTTCGGTTTTGTCTATTAGCTTTAGTATGGAGGACATCTTACCCATTCCTACCGCAATTCCTAACGTCGTAACATACTTGGGACAGTCAGCAAGGGCAATCGTCAACATCAAGCCGTTAGTTACGAGAATTAACGTTCCTATAATTTCTGCGCACACGGCTCTCCAGAACTGAAGTGTTTTAATGTCTTTTATTTCACTTTGAAATTGATCTAAGACTTTCTCCTTCCAGATTCCCATGGTGTTCGTTCTGGCCAAGACGCTGTGCTTGCAAACTTGTTAACAAGAGAATGGAAGAATGCTGTACGCTTGTCTGTGCTGTTGGAACTGAACACTCGCTGCGAGGGATTTTATACGCGCACGCACGCCACTGATATATCTTTTATAGGAGCATCGATGGAGGAGGCGGAGTCTACGGATATCTGGTTGGTTGGTTAGTTGGTTGGGAGCATTTGACATTCTTTTACATAATTTTCATTTTATGATGCAAATTTAAGTTTAAAGTACCCCCAGAATTCCTCGTGAATGGAAAGACCCCCCCCAGGCCCAACGCAGCTCATGAATGCCTGTTGTTCGTAAAAAGACCACTGGGTTTGTGTCAGGTATGTTCCTTATAAAATAACAGTTTAAAGTAAGATAACAAGCACCTTTTACCGAAGTCAAGTGCGAGGTCTTTGACACCCTTGTATGCAATCGATAAAACGAAAAAAAACAGCTTCCAGTATAAAAAGTATCATAAAGTGCATGAATTTCAAATAGGCTTCATACGAGTTGTATCTAGCAAAGGTGATCCCTCGACACCCTACTGCGTTTTCATAATCTCAAGACTAACTAACTTGCCCTAACTACAAGTATTTCTGAGTGTCATTGATAAAAAACACCAATAGGAGGTCCGCCTTCACATGGGTGCAGTAAAACATCATTTATCATTAGGCCACACTTTTTGATTTTTATGGATGACATCCTACGCGCGCACCGATTTTCGTCCGTTCTCAACCCCCCGGACCGGACAGGACTCGGACAGGCCACCCGATAGTTGGCTGCTACGTGTGAGTCGAAGTAGACAAAATGGCATCGACCGAAATTACCTTTTTTAGATTTGGTAGTAGGAAGCATAGGCCTATCTTTGCTTCATTTTTTTAACAAATTGTGAAGTGTTTACAATGCTTTAATTTTCTGATAGTACAAATAAAGACATAATGTTTATTTGATATTTGTTTTATTGATTGCTATACCAACAGAATGCATGAAATAACCTTAAATAGATTTGGTAATATGCAGCATATATATTCATGACTTTTTACCTTTCTACGAAGTAGGCCCTATTCACAATGCTTTAATATTTTTGAGAGCATGGATAAAGACATATTATCTTTATCCATGCTCTCAAAATAGTTGTAAATTAGTGTTTCCAGCTGTGTACTGAAAACATAACTTTTCTTAAGCAATTTTTTTTTTGGACGGTTTTTTTTTTTCGCCCGCTCGCACCGATTTTGGGGTCCCCAGAGGATGTCATCCATAAAAATAAAAAAGTGCGGCCTTAGCTTAAAGGATGATTCTCCGCGAGCGCAGTGCTCCACGTAACGTGTCTTACATGAAAATGATGTCATCGCCGACGGTGCCCACATGTGCGTAAAGCTATGAAAATTACTTTGGGTTTGAAAATTGTTCTATTCCTATTTTCTTTTATAGCCAGTGTGCTTGAAATGCAATATTTAGCCTTCACGTAGCCCCATTGCTACAGCTATGCCATATGAGTGCGCATCCCAGCACAATCCTTTCTCGGGTATCGCAGTATGAGCAAGCAAAAAAAAAAAAAAAAGAAAGAAAAAAAATTACAATTACTTTGAATTATACATCTTAAATATTTATAGTAAAACATTCCGTACTAATGTTTTGTCCAAAATATAGAGTATGTGCTATTTAAAAGAGAAAATTAAGCCAAAGCCTATAAAACTACTTTTTTTCACTCAGTTAAGAAGTTGACTATTTGACTTCTTCAAAGCCAATTTTTTTATAGCCCTATAGGTGTGAGATGTTTGTGTGTGTGTGTGTGTTTTTAATATATATATTTCTGAAATGACCAATGAATCTTTCATGCTTAATTAACAGAGATTGATAAAGATTTGTTTTGAAATAAAATT
This sequence comes from Lingula anatina, assembly GCF_001039355.2. Next base: position 18,850 of record NW_019773982.1, read on the forward strand.
TTGAAGTATACAGAATCTGGGGCGTCATGATACATGGTGCTGACGGCGGCTCCACTGTAGTCTACCCTGCAAACATTCATCATCACCAAGTCGGCTGACGTTGAAATCGGTACAGGTGTAATGGTTATGGAGGCTTTTCCAAGAAATCGAAGCTTGGGATGATCTACCGGAAGTAGTATGTAGTATAAAGAAACATAGCCGAAATATACTCGATTATTATCGTTTAAGCCGTCATATCGTTGCTATCTTTTCAATTATGTAAAATAACGCACTCGCCGAAAAAAAGTGAAGAATAAAATGGATTTTTAAAATTCATTTTATTAATATATCTATTAATATGTTGATAAATAACTCTCTCAAAAAGTTATAGATTTTATATAATTCCCAATATTTGTAATACATAACTGGCCTGGCGTAAGATATTCCAAAGGCTGGCTAAGCAGGACCACCACACCCATCTCTAAACACTTACAAAAATATTTGGATGATATATTTGTTGATTTTTCTCAAAAATATATAGACGTGTTTTTGTGTTAAAAACGAGTCAACATTTTTTAGGACAAATTGACAGTTGTAGTTGATACTCCATCTATACAGTCAAAATAAACAAAAAAATATATGCGTCTCTCCAATTAATACGTCAATATAATGTTTACAATTAACAGTTCAAATTATTAACAATTGCCAAAATTCAATCTTGTTGATCATAGATATATTTTGTATAAAAATAAAATGAACAAGGCAAGTTGAACAAATTCTCGATAAAAAAAATCTATGTGTAAAATAGTACAAAAAAAGAACGAACAATAGGACTTGACTAACTATTGATTTGAACAATCAATAGTTATTCATTTTAATAAACATCAAGCGGTGCAACAGGTGTAAGTTACTTATTAATAAAATAATATTTGGTGTAGACTCCGTAGGATTATGCAATGGTTTTATTACCCTTACATGTAACATTCAATCACGGTGAATAAAATTAATTATTTGCTTTAATATAGAGTATAAACAAGATATTCCTAAATTTTTGAGAGAGAGAGTTGTATTTTGTCTGTTCCTCGAAGATGTTGCACGTAAAGTTCAAGGATACCTGATTTTCAACCGAGTTGGTGACTCAGTGTTTGGTCATGTTTCTTGTTGGAGAGTTTAGGCTCTTCTGACAGTTTAGGTGCTTCAGCGGGTCACATTGAAGTTAACCGTTCCTCTTCGTTCATGTCATTTTTTTCCGGAATCTAAATAAAACTTTTTAGGTCATTCTTATTTAGTCATTAAAAATATGTTGCCTTCAAATAAAAAAAACGGAATAGGCCTATAATATGTGGACTTCTCCGTGACCAGTATACGATTCACAACTGAAACTTTCATTTACTGCAAAAGGAGAATTTTAATGAAAAGCCGATGAAAAATTGTATAATACTTACAGTGAAGAGTGCGCTTGATGACATTTTGTGATGCAAAGTCTTGCACTTGCTGCACGCTGAAACGGAAAATATCTATCTCAATGGAATATAACTAAAAAATAAATATTGGACATGCAGGTAACTATCTCCAATCTGAAGGTGCGACTTTAGGTCTTCAAAAATACACAACAAAATGCTTACCATGTCGACTGATAAACTCGTCTGCAACCCAGTTTCCGTGATGATGTTCTTTATTTGATCCAGTATCTTCTCCTAAAATCCCACTGTATTTTCTCTGTATTGGTGTCCCACCTTGTCTGACTATGTAGTGGTAAATGAACGTGGCTAGGCATGCTCCAGTAATAGGGCCGACCCAGTACAGCTGTGGGGAAAATAGGACTCCGTTCACATGAAAAATCTATTTTCTAAAAATCTATTTTCTATTCGCGGTATCTTGTGATCACTCCGAGCACAGCCGAGAATTAATTACAGCTTTGGAAGTAACTGGCTCGCGCTGCCAAAAATTACGCCGCGGGGTATTCAGGGCACAGACCGTGATCACAAGATACCGCGAATAGAAAATAGATTTTTAGAAAATAGATTTTCCATGTGAACGGAGCTTTAAGTCAGAAAAGCGTGACGATTATATTCTTGTCATGATTCGAGTTAATTCATGTTTATTTGGTTTTTATTTTAATTAAATAAATAATTAATTAAAATTTGTATGTGACGGACTCTCTTCAATCTAAGTATACGCAAATAATAACCACCGAGAATAGTTCTTAAAATGTTTTTTTTTTATTTCATTTTATTTGTTTGTTTATTTGTTATTAATCATTATTATTATCAATTTGTATTATATGTAGCATAATCACCCAACTATGCTCCCACTCGCCAGCTATGAAGGAACGTCCAAATGATATACATGGGTTCAACATCGTACCAGATAAATCTGCCTAAAATATCAACGGTAATCATTCTTAACATTAATAATTGATTTCTGTCTATGAAAGAGGAGTATTTAACCGGATTGAACTTTTTTTATTAATATTAAGACGTAAACAACTATGTAACAGAATATAAAGGGCAGATTTCAAAACTACTTTTATCTATTGTGATGAACAAACACATGATTGATAAAAATACACCCAACTGCACCTTTTAATCAGACTCATTTCTCTAACTGTGACTTCTTGGTATCCCCTTTCGTACATGAACGCGTCAACTCCAAAGGTTAATACATTTACTTGTATATAACAATCAAGCGCTTTTAAAAAAGAGGAAGCATGTTAATCTGTTAACCTGGGCCCCGTATCTCGAAAGCTTCGCTATGTTGCGCACGTGCGCGAGCATGGCGAGCGTGCGCTATTTGCTAGTGCAATTGCACCCACCTGCTATCTCGAACCCTTAGCAAACGCAACGCAATTATAACCTCAAACTCTACTAAAATTCGATTGCCGCATAAAGTGAAGACGTCATCACACAATTACACAAAATGTAATTTTTTTTCACCATGACGCAAATCAAGAGGTTGTTTTTATTTATAGGAATATCATAATTACAAATACTGATATTTAAAGTATTTGACATCAATAAAATGTCAAAAAAAAAAACAATTCAATAAGGGAAGCTTGGACTGACACAATTACCGACACATTGGTGAGTAGTGTTCAGTCTCACAATAGTAGACATTGAGGAAGGTCACGGTGCGACCGAATGCTTTGTTTTTGCTTTTTCATTTTGTGTAGAAAATGACACTTTTCAATTAATTATTTTTATCAATAGACTACACAGATGAATTAAATTCACCAGAAAATATAAAATGATGTATGAATTGTTTAATTTTGAATTTTTTCTGCATAATAAAACAAGACTTTAGCATTCTTCATGTGAATATTTACCGCAAGTTTTTTTCTATCAGAGGTACCAGTGATTCAATCAATTAAAAGCTTCCATGTTTTTGTTATATGTTTTATTATATGCTATTATGACTAGCAACCCAAACTTGCCACCATGTTTAATTACATGAAAGACACATTAAAATGACGAATTATGCATACGCAGAGGCCTTTGCGACTAGTTTGTATCGCCGCAAATAATAGCCTCGAAACTAATGGTGATTTCGACATTAGCGCACGGACGCACGTGCGCAACAAAGCGAAGCTTTCGAGATACGGAGCCCTGATTGCATTTAGCGCTAGTTCCCACGCAGTTGAGTCGATCTACGTTGGCTCGACTGATCAACTTACCCCGGTAACGATGGCTATTGTCACCCACAGTCCGATGGGCAGTCCCCAGGATGGGTCATATGGGTGATAGTGGGTATCAATAGACCCCAGAGCAATGAAGACCATGACAAATGTGTTAAAGACTTCAATTCCAAAAGCTTGTGCCAGAGTCACTTCATGATGATGCCGTACGTAGCCGCTGATCTGACGACCGGGTGGAACCAATCTGAAAGAAAGAAGAAATTAAGAGAAATGTCTCCACTCACACATAATGCTTGATCATACAGAGAAAGCTAGCATTTGAATAATCATTTCTATGTATATGTGTATCTAAAATAGAGGGAAATACCTGAAACAATAGCTTTACAAGTTGTAAGTGTCAAGTAATGTTTTGTTATTATTATTATTTTTGTCGTTATTTCTCCTCTAAATTTTTTTATTGACATTGTTCTTACGCTTTAGGCAGCCATGATCCCAAAACTGCTCCGGTACACTGGGCAACGACATATATCAGCGCTAAAAATTAAAAAGGCACTTAGACTGGGTTTCATTTCTAAATAGCAATGCATTTTGATTACTATTTGGAACATGACGATTATAAAAATACAATGGAGTGTTTCCTTTTTTATCTAAATAAAACAATGTATTTATCAGAAGTACCACCTATAAATAAAGGAATTCATACATTTATTGTCGTGAAAATAAACTGATGATCAATACGTACAATAACTAAAATGAATTTGGCGAAAAAATAAAGAAAAAATTATTTTAAAATACAATGTAAATAGAAAAAATTGAGGAATCCCTCAGATGGTTCCTTGAAGTCGTGATACAAGTTAACCAGTATTATTTATAAAACAATGGCGCAGTAATTTAAGATAGCGGCAATAGTTTTGTCATGTTACCTTTCAGAGGTGTGAACTGCTTAGAAATGAGGAGTGCCAGACTGACAGCAGGGCTGATGTGTGCACCGCTGACGTGACCAATAGCAACAATAATGCAGTACACGCAGAAGCCTGTAAAAGCAATTCCTATAATGTTTTAAGGAACTAAGGTTGAACATTTGATGCTTTGAATTCCAGCTCTGCTCTGCATCTGTCAGATATGTTGCTCACAATTTTATTAAACTTGCTGACTTAAACGTTCAATGGAACAATTACCTTTTAAACATTTTCAGAACAAGAATTTTAAGTGGGTCCCCATATCTGATCCGCGGAGTAGTTAGTCGGTTGTCGTGAATCCGGCCTTACAGATGTGGCTGCAACTGATCGATACGGGAAGGGAACCATTGGGCAGTTTTACAAAATGACCTGGGTAGAAGTTACAACAGTGTGTTCTTTCGACTGCAGCTAAAAGCTTAAAGCTGTTATTGAAAGAAAATTTTATTATAACTTTTATTGCATAACACAATTGATAGAATTTTTTGCCAGGTTTTATGGACCAGGAGGACAACATACTATAGTACGTGGAAACATGGCATTAAATTTGATGCCGAATTCGAAAGTTTAAAGTTTATGTGTGGACTATAATGCAAATTTCTCACTGATTGTGAATCAGACCAATAATTAAACATTTGTCAAAGCAGAAACGTGGTCATTGACCTTACAGTTAGAGTTGAAACCGGTCCATAGGCTGGCTGTATGGTTTACGTATGAAATATATGGAAGTTAGACAACCTTAACCTTGTTATTCGTTATTCCCCATTATACGCTAGCCCTACATTATGAAACTGAAGGTGCGTGTAACAGAGGCCAGAGAATCCATCCTCCTTAAGCTTCATTAAGGAAAGCACTATGTAAGTGGGTCAAAATAGCTTACCAGTACACATTTTAAACTTACCCATTCCTACCGCTACCCCTAACGTCGTAACATACTTTGGACAGTCAGCTAGTGCAACCGTCAACAACAAACCGTTAGCCAAGAGAATAAACGTTCCTATCATTTCTGCGCATACGGCTCTCCAGAACTGAAGTGTTTTAATGTCTTTTATTTCACTTCGGAATTGATCCAAAACTTTCTCCTTCCAGGTCCCCATGGTGTTCGTTGTGGGTAAACGTTGTGTTTGCAATTTTGATGACAAGAGAATGGTAGAGTGCTGTCAATTCTGTACTACTGGAACTGAACACACGCTGAGCAAGCGAGGGAATTTATACGCGCACGTGTGCCACTTATATGTCTTTCATAGGAGCTACAATGGAGGAGGCGGAGTCTAGGGGTATCTGGTTGGTTGGTTGTGAGCATTTTGGCATTCTTTTACGTAATAATGATGTAAATTTATGTTTTAAGAAGCTCCAGAATCCCGCGTGAATGAGAAGACTTCCCTCCCCAGGTTCAAGGCGGCTCATGATTGCCTGTTGTTACAGAAAGGACCACTGGGTATGTCTCAGGTATATTCCCGACAAAATTACAGTTTAAAGCAAGATAACACACACCTTTTACCTGTGTCACTTGCTAGGTCTCTGACACCCTTGCATCCCATCGATAAAACGAAAACAAACAGCATCCAGTATAAAAACTACGGACAAATAGAATATCAGAAATTAATTACTGTTAGGTATATCACGTTTTATTCTGACAGTTTTTAAGAATGTATCATAGCTAAAAGCTACATGTATCCTTGCACCATAGCCCATTGGAACCTGTGCTTGGGTTTTACTTGAGCGACTCATGAAAGACGGAATCTGTCATGGTATGTCGCCTTTTACAATTACTGCACTGTTTGGATCTCAAAAGTACCTTTACTAGAATAAAAAAATTAAAAGAAGCGAAGTGCCTTTCACAAGATCCATACGTTGCATGTTTCTTATTAAACATGGTGTCCTTAAATCAAAACGATCGTGCCACAAGTACGTTAAGCACGGATTTAGTAGCAAACAGAAGAAACATCAAATAATTTGTATGTAAGAATGGAGATAATGGAAAGAATGAAATGTGTAAAGGAATGGGAAAATGATTGTGGGTTGTTAAAGCTTTACTTCTGTTTACTGCCAATTGTAAATGCAAATTAGATATGCTCAACATGTCCCGAATAGTGAAAGTTACCTTGCATTATCGATTGCCAAAGAAGTATCACAAAGTGCAGGAATTTCCAAGAGGCCTGAAAGAGCTGTTCCTAGCATAGGAGATCCCTCGACAACCTTCTTCTTTTTTCATAATATCAAAACTCACTAACTTGCCTTTACTACGAGTATTTCTGAGTGTAATTGATAAAAAAAATACCAAGAGATGGTCCGCTTCCATATGGGTGCAGTAAAACATCATTATCATTAGCTTAAACATAAAGGGTGATTTCCGCGTAGGTAGCACTTCACGTAACGTGCCTTACATGAAAATGATGTCATCACCAACGGTGTCAACATCTGCGTAACGCGATGAAAATTACGTTGGGTTTGAAAATTGTTAAATTTATTTTTTGTTTTAGAGGCTTCGTGCAAGATAGATTAAAAATGTAATTTGGCCTTGACGCAGGGTTCAGTGTTACAGCTATGCCATATGAGTGCGCATCCAAGCACAATCCCTTCTTGGGTATTGCAGTATGACTCTATGAGCAAGAAAAAAGTTTACAATTATTTTGACTTATACATTTTGAATATTTCTAGCAAAAAATTCCGTACTGATGTTTTGTTTTCAAATAAAGAGTGTGTGTGCTTTTTAAAGGAGAAAATTAAAACAAATGCCTATAAAATTACTTTTTTTTATTCAGTTAAACTATTTGACATCTTTAAAGCCAGATTTATTGCTTTGAATATGAGTGTTGAGAAGCCCTAGGTGGGAGATGTTTGTGTACAATGACCAATGACTTTTTCATATTAAATTGTTACTTCCAAAGCTGTAATTAATTCTCGGCTGCGCTTGGAGGAGATTTTGACACCTTGACGCATGCGCAGTAGTATCTCTTAGCTGTGGAGTTCATCAGTTGAGTTGTGACGACTCAAGCATACAGACGCGTAATATTGCTAGTGGTAGTGCTTGTTGTTGCACAAAATCGACAAACACATTTTTCAAAGCAACTGCGACCGCCATTTACTTTCTAACTTCCTACTGCGCATGCGTCAACGTATGAGAATCTCCTCCGAGCGCAGCCGAGAATTAATTACAGCTTTGGAAGTGTATGGGCGGCGGTTTATACAAAAATGCAAAACACGATTAGTCGTCATCGTTATCAGATCAGTCGAAATGAAAACACGATTAGTCGTCGTCGTTATCAGATCAGAAGGCAAAATACGACTAGTAGTCGTCAAAACGCAACTAGTCATCAAAACGCAACTAGTCATCAAAACACAACTAGTCATCATCAAAACGCAACTTGTCATTATCAAAACGCAACTTGTCATCATCAAAACGCAACTAGTCATCATCAAAACGCAACTTGTCATCAAAACGCAATTTGACGCCAGATGGCGCCCATTGTACGAAAATCTAGGCCAAGTCACATGATCCACAGTGATCAAAATGGCGGACGTTATTGAAGCAGCATTATCATATTCCTCGCTCGAACTCGAGAATTATCTCTACGCGTACAATCNCTAGTTGTGTTTTGATGACTAGTTGCGTTTTGATGACTAGTTGCGTTTTGAAGACTACTAGTCGTATTTTGCCTTCTGATCTGATAACGACGACGACTAATCGTGTTTTCATTTCGACTGATCTGATAACGATGACGACTAATCGTGTTTTGCATTTTTGTATAAACCGCCGCCCATAGTAGTAACTCGCTCGCGCTGCCAGTAATTACGCCGCGGGGTATTCAAGGCACAGACCGTGATCACAAGATACCGTCAATAGATTTTTAGATTTTTAGAAAATAGGTTTTTCATGTGAACGGTCCCTTATAAGAACATCGTGGCATTTCGCACTAATGACAAGTCTTTTCTCCGCAACTCTGCGCAACTCAGCTGAATGTTATTGATTAAGTGTTTTTAACATTCGTTGACATTCTGTCACGCTTGCGGTCTTAGGCACCCTGGCTCCCCCTTGCTAAAATGAAGACAAAAACTGAGACAAGCAGACTCCAGTAGGCCTATAAAAACTATGGGAAAAGAGAATTTTAGAGATTTGATAAGGATCGTTTTTTTTTTGCAGTTTCACACGATGGAAAAATATTGAAGCCCCCTAACTTGGAATGTTTATGGTTTAAATGAACAGTCATAAGCCAGTGGTGACAGAGAGCTTTACCCAGAGTTGGAAATTTTGCTATGTTTGTCGTCAGTGTCCAATGATAATTAAACGTAGACGACATCTCCTCGTTGCTTTTGTCTTTCAAGAATACCTTGCATGATATCTTTACACTTGGGGCATCTTATCCTTGAATAAGGGGGGGGGTCAAAAAGACAGAGGCCATAAATTCATTAACAATCACAGAAGATGTCAAGATTATGCCAGGAAACAACGAAGAATTGGAGAAAATGACGGCTGTAAACGGACGTGGAGATGATAAAATTATGCATTATGCAACCAGCTTATCCTTCAGATAAAAGAGGAGGCATTATTACCCTTCAGATTTCCAGGACAGACTTTAAACTGCAACTGCACACGTCAGCGACTTAAACATTAATGCACTTTAACCCTCACATTCTGCTTAGAATTATCACACGGGGAATGGAACTGCATTAACCACGTAATGTGCAATACTCTACTAATTTGTTCCACCTAAGTAACTTGAAATTATTTTAATTGCTATTGCTTAAGTCTGGTATATCAATGGTTTTGTTAAAACTGTTACAAAAGACTAGAGATTCACAGAGTACTGAAAAAATGAATATACTCCTGCTTTTCGAAATAATTCCAAGCAAGATTGAACGATTAAGCCTTAGTGATATTGTTCTTGCTGTACTACGTGAATGCGCATCCAAACAAAACCGCCCATTCGTGGTATTGCACCATTTACAAATTCGTGTTCCCCCTTGTTGTCATTAATAACAGGTATCCCAGTGCTATCAAAATAACATGAATTCCTCAAAAGCAAGTTAAAATAAATTAGTAGCAATGCTTACAAAGCTGCACATCTTACACATTGTGAAAATGAACGTGTAATGCCGGTGCTGGTATACTTCATACTAAAAGACACAGAAATGATGCTCAATACCTAGTAAATATCGTTTTATAATTAACAAAGTTAAAACAGTTTAAGCATGGTTTATTCAAGTTATATAAATCATGATTTACAAAATTCTCTTTATATTGCTGTAAAAACTTAGTACAGTTTTCATGTAAAAGAACCCATTTGATTTTGATTAAATACTTGCAATTCACAATAAATGTGATTTTGCATAATTCAAAAGTGCATAATATAAGTTTACAAAGGACAGACATTTTACATTAATGCAATCAAATATTATGAAGTTAAATAACTTTTTTATAATTAGTCTATTCCAGGTTAACTCCATGAAAAGGTGTTTTTGACAGGTCTAGATCCTAGAACAGTTCTAGGACTTATCTAGAATATTCTTATACCACCTACTGATGTGTTCTATTACATCATACAAAGGGGAAGTTTATGTAAGATTAAACCAGATAGTTATAAAATTTTTAAAATATGTTTGAGCAGTACTGATTACTGTATCAACTTCTTAACAAGATAACTTGCAAACATACTATTACTACTGAACATAAACAAACATGAACAGAAAATGATATTTAGGACTAGATTTACACTGAGCACATAATAAAGGAACTGTAAACATTTAAAATAGAATCAATAACTGAAGAGTAATCCCCCCCCCCCTTTATCTATTTACAAGATAGAAATACTAGTAGACAGTGCATATTACTTTTTTAAAAAA
>NW_019773983.1:0-29152 GCF_001039355.2 Lingula anatina
GACGCCTAGCAATTTTCACGGACACATTCTTATGTGTGAAATTGTTCCACTGTGTTGTTAACTGACAAGCAGTGTCGAACTTTGACAACCTGGACATCAAAATCAGTCGTCGGTCTTCACGGCCAGTATTTTTTTCTTGAACGACCCATCAGAGGCAATTTGTCTCTTGATCCAGTGTTTCTATACCGAGACCAGACCCTCTGCACGGTTCTGACTGAACAATTCAATTGTATCGATATTCTGACATTGCTTATATTCCGCCTCTTCAGGTTAATAACTTGCACCTATGACCGTTAGATAATTGCCTGTATCTTGCCATATTGGAGGAAGACAGGAATAACATTTGCTGTACATGTACAAGACCAACAATACAATTCCATGGTATAGCGGTTTTATACTCATTAGTCACATTATAAGTAGACCAGGCATTATAAGAACCCAAGATCTGCCTACTTTTATTACTCTGAGGTAGGGGGTGACACTTCTTTTGTCCAGTGTGTGTAGTTCGATCTAACAGGGTTGGTCCATCTCCAAGAGGTTTCTCGCTAAATTGCTTTCAGCTGAAGTTGATTGCAATTTGGAGAGAATCCGCTTGGAGATAGATCAATCTGAAGTTAGTACGATATGGTTTGGAAATGGTGCCTTCGATTTGCAATAGCAAATTGAGTGATAACGTTACCAAAGCATCGAGGAAGTCGTTCTCAAGGGAGTCGTTCACGATTCATTCAAGCAACCCAAACCATATGGTTGGGTCCAAAAACAAAGGCTTATTTTCGTGCTAAATCTCAGTAGCTCAAGTGGAGGAAAAACTTATGAGCACAAAACCTCATACGGCCAGTGGCCCAGATGAAAATCCAAACTGGCTTTTACGCGATTTCGCACTTTTCTTAGCAAAACCAATATGTGCAATATATAATAGTCCACTGAGAGAAGGATATGTCCCAGAAGTGTGGCGATCAGCTGATGTTGTCCCCATACCAAAAGTCCACCCCTCCCCATAAATCAGTTGAGGACGATCTCAGGCCCATCTCCTTGACGCCAGTGCTAGCCAAGCATATGGAGTCCATTGTAGGTGAATGGACGCTTGAAACTGTTCCAGTTTGGTGGAGTCATAAGATATGGAACAACTCATGCTTTGGTAGATATCATGCACCACTGGTTTCTGGCAACTGAAGCTGGCAACGTCGTTAGAGTTCTGATGATTGATTATTCCAAAGCTTTCGATCACGTTGACATCCCCTGCTCATCAATATACTGCATTATCTTTTACACCCAAAACAAAATATTCATTAAGGAAACAGGAGACATTCAAAAGAACTAAAATTAAAACCAAACGATCAATGAGTGACTTTATAACAAATGCGATATAAAATTTTCAAAATTAACTGATAGACTTTGATTTCATTTTTAACCTTGCATTTTAGTCATTTTGTCTTATTTTTATTTATTTATTTTATTGAAAAATTTCAGTATAAGAATGTACATATACCCAAGTATGGTAAATGCACACTGCACACTCACTCTCTCTCTTACACACACGAATATAAGTTTATAATCTCATGAACAATAGGTGTAATAATAATAATAATAATAATAATAATAATAGTAATAATAATAATAATAATAATAAAGATCGATACCACAATGTAATCATCCAAAACTACAATATATCATTAAACAAGAAAAAAAGTGCAATATATTATTTTGCTGAAGCTAATTAAATTCAAACATCTCTGACCAATTTCCCCATTTTTTTCAAAGTTTGTTAAATTTAGCTTTTTTAATGCATTGAATCTTTCTATTATAAATTGATCCTTTATGTAATTTATGAGAAAGACGCATACATTCTTTCTTCTTGAAACTTTTGTAAATATAAAGTTTCGTACATAGAATAACAAAATTAATTGGGCTGTTTGGGTTTGTTGGATAGCCGAAAAGAATGCATTTTTCATTAAAGGTAATGTGTTTATTCGTTCTGTTAAAGATGTAAGCTTTCAGTTCTTCCCAAATTTCCTTACTATACGCGCATTGGAAGAAAGTATGCGAAATGTCTTCCCTGGCAACGCCACAAAGAGAACAGACGTCATCGTTCTCAATCCCTATAGTTTTTAAATATGATTTAACAGGCAGGAGCCTATGTATTATGCGGTATTGGAACCACTGCAGTTTGGTGTTCTTTGTTGTTTCCAAACAGTTCTTATAGATATCTTTCCAATGTACATCAAAATTTGACTTTGCGGTCCATTTTTCATTTGTCATTCGTGTAACTGGCTTGTAGAGAGTTTGATAAAAGTCTCTACAGCCTTTACTATGTTTGATAAGAAGCTCTATTGCTTGAGGCAAAAAAAGGTGAGAGGTAATCTCAAGAACATCGTTATGTGTTTTAGTCATAAGCCTGTGCTTAATAGAATTTCGTATACCGTAAAATGTAAGCGCACCACAGTTTTGTAGGCTAAATTTTTGTTCAAATTCTTCCTTTGTTAAAATTCTGTTATTTTCAAGAAAATCGCCAACAATTTTGACGCCTTTGTTAAACCAATTTCTTATAAACACAGGCTTGCCCCCAATCTTAAAATTATCATTATACCAAATCGGCTCCACAGATATTATACTTTTTCTTTCTAGTAAGCGTGTTATCACTAATTTCCAGAAAAGCAGAACATCTTTCCAAAAACAGTTACTACAATCCTTAATAAGCTTGACTAAATACGCATTCCCAAAAGCAAATATATAACTTATCAAAAATAGCTTGGAGAAGTGGGGCATATGTTGTCTGTCTGATAAATTCTTCTAATCCAAGTACATTTAAGAGAAGCAATAAAGTCAAATAAATCTAACACCTTGTTCATAATTACCAGTTATTACACTCCTTTTCACTTTTTCCGTCTTTTTGCCCCATATAAATCGAAAGAGTATTGTGTTTAATATTTTCATGTATGTTTCATCTGGATTGGGAAGGGAAATGAATAGGTGGTTTAACATGGGTACAACAAGGGTTTTCAGTACAGTGATTTTGCCAATGGGCGTCAAAGGTCTCCTTTCCCATTGTTGCAACATTCTTCTAATTTTTACGATGTATTGTTCAAAATTTTTATCATATCCTGCAAATTCAATGTAAATTCAATACCTAACAAATTAAAACTGTCATAAACCCAATTCATCTTCCACCTTACATGGTGAAATACCTCCTTGCTTAACTTTTTTGCGCCAATCCAAATAAGTTTAGTCTTACTCTTATTTATCGCCAAACCTGATGTTTTTGAAAAGAAATCAAGTGTATTAAATGCTTCAAGAAATGAGAGTCTGCTGCCGTTGAGAATGAGGGTAGTGTCGTCAGCATATTGTGATATTCTAAATTCTGTATTCTCTGTCTTTATACCAGTAATATCACTATTATTCTTGATCAGTAACGAAAGTATTTCAGCACATAAAATAAAAATGTACGGGGAGAGGGGGTCACCCTGGCGGCATCCTCTTGAGATTATGAAGTATTCGGATAAATGACCGCACTGACTAATGGAGGCCCTGCAGTCGAAATTTAATATCCTTAACCATGTTTTAATTGCGTCACCAAAATTGAAGAAGTCCAGTACATTAATTATAAAGTCCCAGTCAACCGAATCGAAAGCTTTTTCAAAATCAATCAAAACAAGCAAGCCTGGAATATTTCGTTTTTCTGTGATGTGCATTAGGTCATATATCAACCGTGTGTTTTCTCCTATGAACAATTTCTATTTTGTCGTAAAGGGGTCCAGTCCAGGTCTGCATGAATTACTTAATGATGCCCGCATGCTTCCAAATTACTTGCTTTTAAAATTAGCCTAAAGTTTAAATTGACCTTAATTATTGTAAGAGTACCGTTGGAATACTCAGAATGCGCTTGAATTCGCCTGGAATGATAAGTGCACTTTCGTCTGTTTTAGCTCTCAAATGCAGTTCGAATGTATTTGGAAAACTAGGAATATCTATAATGCTGTCAGAAGGCAACTGTTTCTCTATCATTGTTTGATATGTAATTCAAAACGATAGGAATAGTTTATCTTTACGATCTAAAGCCCAAACTTAACCAAAAGCCTTCTTCATACTTAAAAGCATCAAAAGAAATTAATTTAAAAAGCTGGATTACAATCTCTCGGGCTAACTTCACTGGTTGGCACGTGTCATCTCACATTAATTAACAATCAGTTCAGGTTAGCTCTATTCATGGTGGGTAACCACAGTGATTAAGCTCTGACTATTACATAATCACTACTGTGTGACACGCGTCGTCTAAAATTAATGTTAACATTGCGATGACGCTCTTTAATCCAAACTAATCAATTGCATATAATTCTAAATCAACTGACACGTGTCAACAGGATTGTTTGTGTATCTGGACTTCCTAAATGGCCAATAAGTATTTTGTATAATATGACATGTTTATGTCACTGATATCTGTGCCATCGTGTCACCTGCCAAGTGAACGGTAAAAATCGACACTCAGATTTTCCAAATCATCACAATTCCAAGATGCCTCTTAAGGCCCAGTCACAAATCAGTTGCGTCGGAGATGGGTAAAACCCGGGAAATTTGAACAAAATCTTGAGACAGATCTCACGATTTTGCACCCGTCGGAGGCGCTCTCCGGACGCCTGCGGGTTGTCGCAGATTTTTTAGACATCGCCACACCCGTCGCGGTCCCCAACTTTGAACTTAAAATTTTAAGATTGCTTGCAAGATTTTTCACCCGTTTTGGGCATCCCAGACACAATCTCCGATGACCTACGATGCCCTCCGATTAATCGGAGGCGTCCTCCGAATAATCTGAGACTAGTCGCAATATTCTGTGTGGGATTGGAAAATCAGGTTGAGATTCAATGTCTGCGAGTAGTCTCCGGCGCCNCGGTGGAATCGTAGTAAATCGCCGTGTATAAGGGCGCCTCCGACCGGATCGCTAAAAGTTTGAGACGCTCTTGCTGCAGGAGGCTGTGACAGAAGATTTTGAAGATGCAATCGGAGGCGATCGGAGCCTAATCCCACGATTTTTCGACAAAACCGGGTCAAAATCCTTGAAAAAATGTGACTGCTCCACTTTTATTAGGATTATTGCTAGGATTGTTCAAGGATTCTTTATTTTCTACGACGACTCCCGGCCAAAACTAATCCCCGACAGATCGCCGACATTGTGACTGGGCCTTTAGCGATTACGTGCGTCTGGGGGCTGAAATCAAACATCACCTGCGTACGTGTGTTAAGCCTACCACGAGAGAACAGCTTGTTGACGGCATTAGAGAGGCATGGGAAAATATTAACGCAGAAAAGTGTAATAAATATATTAATCACCTAAAGAAGGTTATTCCAGCGGTAATTGAGAGAGAAGGTCGTGCATCAGGCTACTAAACTAGCAACACATGTAATAAAGGTAATGAGGCATTGATATTTATTTGATGTATTAGCTATTTAAATTTTTTCCATTTTAACTACGCTTTTGTTGATCGTGACTTATTATCATCAAATAAAATTGTTATACGTGTTTTAAAACTAAGCCTGATTTGTTCTTCAGAGTTTTGTTCTAATATTCGACTTGCCTTTACTCGAGTCTTCTGTTGCAGTTGATACATAACCCGGTATTGTTTGCTCGTGTCGATAGCAATCTCTTTGCATCAGCTATAATAGAAACCTTAAGTGAGGCAATTAAGAAGGGGCAGACCGTGTTCGTTGAACCGACTAATTTGGGTGTCCGATAAGGATTGCTTGGGGATTCCCCTACCCTGTAATTATCATACGGCCTCTATTGTTCGACCATATGGGGCAGGGTTGGGAAACCATACGGCCATTTGGTAAGGGGACATTCCGGCGGCACTGTAGCTCTCGGCCGTATCTAACTTGGGCTGGTAGACTGGATTAGTCTGGTGTGTGTCTGGATAGTTACCACACCCCCCTGCCGACCTGCCTTTCCACTGTCCTCTCAACTGGAACATGGAATAAATCACCATAATTGTGGACGTGTCCCCATACTGTATGATTGAAAAACATCATATGTAAAGTAACAACGTTTAATCATCTTGTTTATTATTACGGATTCAAAAATTTGTCTTCTAGTTTCGACCGACTTTCTAGTCCTTATTTTAATGTGTGTCCTCTTATCAGCTTACCGCAACTTTTACCACAAGGCAGTCACATTAAATTTTCAAACGCCCTACTTCTTCAAGATTAATTCTTTTCACACTTGCCACTTCCAACAATGTAGTCCTTAAAGCCAAACGATTTGTTATTTTTTGTAATCGTTTTAAGTATTTAAATTTCTTTTATCTTTATAATATCTTTATATTAATTTTTTTTGGGGGGGTGGGGGGGTGGGGAGGGGTGTTCATTCATTCAGAAGTACCAATTTATGTGCGAATTTATTTTTTATGATTATTGTAAGTTACATCTCCGGCACTTAATCACGCGGTTTTTCAAAGAAGCATGATGTCTTCGTTAGAAAAAAAACATGTTTTGTTCCGGTTTGGTGTCTGCTGAAAAATAACATCTACAAGATATTCACTAGAAGTTAGGCATGTGTTCCTGCTCCTCGAATTGCTTTTTTCCTTCAGACTTTCGGAGAATCGTGTTTTACTGGCAGTAAACAGGATGTGTTCATATTGACTGAGCTTCACCCTCATTTTTAAATATATAACAGGCATTGAAGCAAACACGAGTTTGTATTTTATTTTTTGAGGAATGTTTTCGATCAAATGTATCAGTATAAAGGATAAAATGACTAAATAAAAAGCAGACCTTATATCCACGCGCAGGCAAAACAATTTTAACAGTAACAATGGTAATAAGTATATATGTCTTGTGAAGTAGACTTCGTGGAAGATATGGGGTGTACCCTGAAATTCAGGGGTCACTGCCAACTGGCGTCTATTAATTATCAGTATGTGCTTTCGCCGTTCTAATGATAGATAACTAAAAAAGGGGACATACACTAAACACGTGATATCACGTACGTGCACTCACACATTGTAATCAAGTATGATATTAAACTCATCAATTATAATCAAAATTCGTGTAAAAAGACAAAAATCCACATGAGGTTTTGTGAATCGTCTGATTCAGGATGTTTTGTAGGAACTGGAGCAATTGACGGGTGCTTTTATTTGTAAAATAAGCTGTTTGCCAGTCACGTGAGTCCCTGGTCTAAATAAAGGCCACATGAAGTGCATGTAATTATGTCACTAATTACATGTTATCGGGATTATTCCGGTTTAAGAACAGAAAACGTGATTAAATCCAGTCGTCAGAACTGAGGTCAGTGAATAGGTTCAGGTATTGTTATTAACCTTTTTAGTCTTAGAATTAAAGTCATTTTACACACGCATTAAAATTTAAAGTGAATGAATGTTTGTTGTTACGAAAAATATTTCATCTGGGTTATGTTTAAGGGAGAAAACAACGGTGTTCATACTTTCTAATAACCCTGTTATATCATATACCCTACTTCAGTTTTAAACTCGTCCGTATCCGCTTCGTTTTTATTGATAAACAGCACGGGCAAAGAGCGGCATACAGCAGGGCAAAGAGCGACATACACCGGTAGATTACAACTCTCATTTCATAATGGAGGGAGTGCGCTTGTTGATTGTGTTGAAGCTGGCGGCACTTGCCATATTGGTAGGTCTCTCTCTCCTTCTCTCTCTCTCTCTCTCTCTCTCTCTCTCTTTTTCTGTGAGGGAGAGAGATATACTTTGTTATGTATGCCTTTATTATTCACACTGTGTCGTTTAATTTAGATAGAAGACCAGCATGTTTCAGAATAAATATATATTTTGGAAGAAAAAAGCATTTCAAAGTAACGACGCATTGCTCTTTTTGCTATTCGTGGTTTACTTAAGATATGACACACTTAAGGATGTTCTTATAGAAGAAAATCGGTGAGAACAGACGTGTTTTACAAAATCTTCTGTTATTCAACGCATACCTTTTCTATTGTTAGAGCAATAATTTTCAGCAAATCTTATGATTAGGATAAACGAATGCCTATCCGGGTTGCTTTTATTGCTAAACAGTATCGCTGCAGAGGAAAGAGCGGCATAGATTACAACTCGCATTTCACAATGCAGGCCGGACGGTTGCTAAATGTGTTGAATCTGGCTGTGTTTGCCGTATTTGGTATCTCTCTCTCTCTCGTATGCCTTTTTCATTATTCAAACTGTTTAATTTAGGTAAAAACGTAAGACAGACCAGCGCTTTTCACAATAAAATTAATCTTTCGATGAAAATTATTTCAATATAACGGCACGTTTATTTTATTTATTTATTTATTTATTTATTTTTTTGCTATGCATGGTTTACTTAAGATGTAATACACATACAAAAATGTTATTATTGAAGAAAATCGGTGAGAACTGTGGTGTTTTACAAAATCTTCTGTTATTCAACGCTTACCTTTCCTATTTATAATTGCTTAAATGCTGACCTTCACCAAATCTTATGATTAGGATAAAACAATGCCAATATCCTTACGACAGTTTCACCCGGTGTGATCCCGGATGCCAGCATCCACTGAACAAAATACATTTATGGCTTTGATATGAAAAAGGGAAAATATATAACTACTATTCTTACAGCGAATGCAATATAAACAGTAGGGCAATAGTACTTAGATTTCAGTTTCGTTGTAATCTTATAAACTAAACATTTACAGAATATGGACCAATAGTATCAAGTCTAGAGTATTATTATTATTGATGTCTGTAATTCCGACGTAGAACCATACTTTTTTCTATAAAAATTACAACTGACTTCATAATATTTCCCTCTTATTATTTCAGCAGACACGTGGATATACAGGCAAGTTCATCGTCGAATCTCAGATCGATCTAAATAGTTCATTTAATCGTTTTAACTTTTTTAAAGTAAATTCAAACGTTTGAAGGAATAAATATTAAAACAGTCCCGATAACTTAGAGTGCATTCCCAGAGATTTAGATCGACCCATCCGGATCGACCTAACTCCCTGGGGGTTCACGCTAAATTGCAGTCAGCCGAGCTCGCACGACAGTTGATTACCCCCTTTAGTAGGCGGGACAGACGCTAAAGACGGCTAAGCTGACAGTAATCTAGTAAGACTCCCCACAGGGATAGATCGATCTAAAATCTGTGTGAATGGGGTCTTAGTTTAAGCAGATCAACAGAACTCATCTCAGTAATTAAGATGCGTGAGTTGAAATAGCATATATTCGAGTCAACTTCAAAGGCTTCATACCCAAGACGTTATTAAGACGTTATCTATGAAAATATTTTGTTTTAATGTGTTTTGTCTTAGGTTATAAAACAATTAATTCTTAATTTTCTTATTATAAGAACCTTTTAAATATATATACTGATTTATTTAGCAATACTTTTATTAGTGCTTTGATACAAAAACCTTAATGCACTCAGTATTAATAGAAATTTGATTAGATATGACTATAGCGTATATTTGTATATAGTTATTAGTCTTCAAATGACGCGTGAACTTTGCTATGTTTCAGTAGACAAATCGACATACTAGTTTCAGTCAGGTTTAGATTTTAAATTTGTTTAGGTGATAATTTAATATGATGACACGTGAGATTTTTTAATCTAGCCCAAACCCCCTGTGACATGAACAATGGTCGGTGCAGTGACATTTGTGTCCCCTACCCAGACTTTCAAATGCCGTACGACGATCTTCCGACTGGATACTTCTGCGCATGTCCAAGAGGGAAAGCAGCATTCAGAGGGACTCTGTGCTTACGTAAGTGTTAATGCCTGCGTGTGTGTGTGGGGGGGAGTATGCGTAAGTGTCAGTGAGTGGTGTGTGGGTGGATTTAGGGGACTTGGGAGGGTGATTGGGGTTGTTCTGTGATTGTTTGATGTCCAGTGAATGTTATTTTTATTTTTATCATTTATTTTAGAACTATTTATTTAGTGTTTGCCATGACACTTGATCAGGATGATATTTGTTTTTGAGTCGCACAGCTGAATAGCTATAAATTGGCTCATTTACTGTTATACCTAATTATTTTTGTATTTGTTTATTTACATATGAAGTAACTATATGTGTCACAGGTATGTCCTAGAGTTCATTTTATTCGAAGGACAATAACAAATATTTTGAAACACTCACAGTAGGGGCTGATTTACAATCAATAAATAAATATTTAAATAAATAAACCTCCAATAAAATTTTTGGTCGAAATATCTCAAGTTCTTATTTGGATGTAAGGCGTGTGGCGCTTAATTTAAATAATAAAGCAAAAGTAGTTGTGATACAATCCCTTAATATCTTTTAAATACGTTCTCTTAGTCTATTTTTATTAACAGCAAGAGCACATCCCTGTTTTGACCCCCGCTTTTGCAGGGGGTTTGAAAAATGTGTCCCCACAGGAAGCCGAGAGGGATACGGTTACAGGTGTGACTGTATGGAAGGCTATGTTCCACGAGGAAATGGACGGGGATGCCGGCGTGAGTGTCGTGTGCTTTATTCTAAGTTTTATTTATTACAGTCAACTGCGTTTGTGTACCCTGGTCTATCAAGAATTTTGCTATCCCCCCTCTACCTGTATTGGCTTCGTTCAGCAAAGCTGCAACAGTAGATAACGGAGGTTTTGCAAAACCTATAGCGTAGGTTGCTTCACCAGCACAGTCTTGCTTATCTGTAAAATTTTTAAACACACTTTCGTCAGTTTATGGGAAGAATAAACGTAACCAAAGTCAAAATTCAACAATTTGTTTACATCAGTTCTTGCAGAATTCGATCCCTGTGAAGGCAATGGCGGGTGCAGTGACGTGTGCATATCTAATGGGATTTCTCGCACGTGTAGTTGCCGTTTGGGTTACAAGCTTGACAGTGACCAAAATACATGCATGGGTAGGCAAATCTTTCAATTTTACATGATGCACGAACGTATTGGCGCATGTATGTTTGTGTGCATTTTTGCATTTGTGTGTGCTTAAGTTTTTGTTAACAAATTCAAATTAAGCATACATTGTGCTTCTAAAGATTATTATTCTACATAGAAATGTCGAATCTAAGAATGACACACTGTGCATGTTTGTAAGAGTAGTTTTGGTGTTCTGCAGCTACTCTTATTTTCAAACCGGAAGCATTGGCCCCACCTTTGCTCACAACACGGCCATACGAATTTAGCTTACATAACATGCGGCTTTAGTAATTCAAATCCATTAGCCTTAAATACAATTGTTAACACAAGCATAATCCATTCACAGAAAAGGGTTTCAATGGACATATATTAAAGTAATACATACTTTTCCCTTGTGCTTTTTACCCCCCATGCAGATGTCCAGCCACCGACCATAACCTGCCCCAAAGTTGACCCAGTGATGTCTACGAACAGAGAGGTCTACGTGTCCTGGGTCCAACCGACGGTAACGGACAACAGTGGCAAACCCGTGACGGTGATCAGCAATTTAAGTCCAGGGAAGTTTTACTGGGGGCGGTACAAGGTAGTCTACGACGCCAGAGATGAATCTGGAAACCGCGCAAGTTGCTCTTTCACGCTTAACGTAGGACGTGAGTGATTGCCGTGTTTATGTCAACTGCTTACGAAAACATTATTTGTCTTATACAGAAACGAATTAATGTTTTCCACTTCAAGATCATATTTCATATAGATCTCATATTATTAATGTGACAAACCCATTGTTTAAATTGACTTATTTTGGAAACGTACTCATTTCAGCCCCCAAGTGCCCTGATCTCCACACACCTATCAACGGAGCTGTCAGCTGTGACACTTCTGGTTTTGGAAAGTTCTGTACTCTTCAGTGCCAGAACCCGTACGATTTTGACTTGCCAGCCTTTATGAGGTCCGTGCCATATTACTACGTGTGTGGATCGAGTGGAACGTGGTCTCCAACCATCCAAGTGCCCGACTGTACTCGTAAGTGCTGGTTTTTAGTGTATTCAAATAAAGAAAATAATGTTTCATGTGTGCACACGGAAAGTGATTTGCAACCGTTTGTCAGTAGTTACAACTATGTCATAACGTTTGAAATACACTGAATAGCATCATTATAAATTCAAATAATGTATTTGTAATACACTAGGGCATATCTTCAATGTATTTTTCACTTTTACAGGATACCAGAATCCAAATGGCAACCTCGTTCGGACCTTATACTACGATTATGAATGCCCGGATCCTAGGGCCCGGAAGCAAATCAAAGAAAATGCTGTGAGCAATTTCAAAAGGTCGCCTTTTGGATTGGTATGTAATTGCGACGTCACAGTCAAAGACTTCAGAGTTATCTGCGGCGCCACCAACACCAGTGCTGTGCGTGGAACACCAGGTCAAGGTAAAAGGTCCAAGTAAGAATTTACATTTGAGGGAAGATAACGGCTATGTGATATTTCCGGAATGAAATCTTCACTGTAGTTGGTGCTTATGGCACAAGGTATATCTGTGTACTATCAAACATGTGATTTTGCATGAACTGCATGTTAGTCAATGATAATAAGAAGAAACAGGGATAAAATAAACATGTTAACGATAAGAAAAAGGATTGTTTATGATCAAAACTGGGGTAGCTCACAAACACAGATATTCAACAATAATAATAATTATTATTATAATTAGCTAAATAACAACGTGATGTTTTTTTTTTCTTTGAAAGCATAAGTATGACAATTTGGTTGTATATTTACCATGTAAAATTCCACGGAAATGTTTTTATATTTGATTTTCTTTGTTTGGGGAGGAGAGTATTACAGCTAGGGAGCAGGGTGGATATTTGCACTTGTATTTGATTTTTGGTACAATTTTCAATTACATGACTTAGTTCTAAGCGGATTATGATCCATTTAGACCGTTATCTGTGTTACTTACATTTAAAAAAGAAACGGCAAACGAGTTTTTATATTTATTTATTTATTTAATTTGCCAAGTCTGAATTGGGAAAGCTAAGTAGCTTTGCTGGATATCTTGTCTGAAACTAACGCAGTTTCAGCATTATAAACAAGACACATCTAATGTAAAATATCGTTCGTCTTCATCCAACTTGAAGAAAACATCGCCACCTTTGTCAAAACAAGCCAGAGAATAGAAATAGGTCTATATTTATATATTTTGTGTCATAGAGAAAATCAAGTAAAATTTAAAAAATACAGTTGAACAGTTTTATTATTTTTACCATGACTACAGAACATATTTGTATGTATTCTAGACTAAAAATAAATGTATTATTATTATTATTATTATTATTACATCACTTTGTGTTTTCTAAAGTATGTTTTCCCATCTTTATTTCAGGTTCCAAGTAAACCCATTCCGGAAGAACGTGGCAGGGTGATTGACAACTTTGCTGGTCGAATACAAACTTGTCGTCGGCGAAATTTCGGCCATTTAGAACACGTGTTGTAAAAATGCATTCTCTTAGCTTCGACATCTAATCAATGTTTTTCTAGTTGTTATTATATCAGCTTCAAGGAAATGTAATCCTGCCTCAGATTTTTTTTCCAATGATAAATCATTATCATATTAATCGGTCCCATGTGTTTTATTGTAAATGGAGAGATCATAGAAACAGTTGACAATTTTATCTACCTTGGTGCAGCAATCACAAACGACTGCAATGACAGCAAAGAGATAAAAAGGAGACTTGCAATTGTCAGAAAAACAGTGATTAGTCTCTCAAATATTTGGAAGGATAGAGCCATTACGATGTGTACGAAACTTAGAATTTTGAAGACTCTTGTATTCCCTATTGCAACATACGGATGTGAATGCTGGGTGGTGAAAAAATCGGATGAGGATGAGAACCGACTAAAATCATTTGAAGCATGGTGCTACAGAAGGATCCTGAGAATTAGTTGGAAAGAACGGAAGACAAATGAATGGGTCTTGGATAAAATTGGAAAAATGACTCTTTTGAACAGCATCAATAAGCGGAAACTGTCCTTTATGGGGAATGTAGCCAGAAGCACAGGGTTGGGAAAGGATATCCTGACAGGCATGGTCAATGGAACTAGAAGGAGAGGGAGACCGCGACGGAGGCTGCAAGATTATATATACACAGCAGTGGGCTTGACAATGGCTGAACTTTTCAAGGCTGCTCAGGACCGGGACTGTTGGAGGCGTACCGTTGCATGTGCTACGGCGGGTCAGCCTTGACCCTTCCGTCTCTGATGATGATGTGTTTTGAGACACCTTGTAGTTATTCTTCAGAGTCTAACCTGAAATACGTTGACAATATTTTTTAAAGTAATCCGGTGGACGAATAATATAATGCAACACCAATCGTCATAAAATGGTAGTAATTTATGCTTGATATTTGGTGGTAAATATCCCGAGTGTTTTCACTACAACAAATTACGTGCACTACTTTGCATTTCCTTTCGTGAATAAAGCACTACTTATTTTCGTTAAGACTTATGCAAGTTTTTTGTTAGTGTCTTTGCCATAAAGGGTAAGCGACAGACCATCAGAATGGCTTGAACGAGCTTATCCTCCAAAAGCATGCCCAACTTTATCAAAATACACAAATCAGAGGTTCATTAAGTAAATATCTAGCTTCTTTAAAAACGCGTTCTTTTCAATAAGTCGGGTAGTTGATGAGCTTTGCAGTCACGTGGTCGGATGGCTCCAAAGTAGCTGTTGCCGTCTCACAGGGGAGGGAGCAAGCATGTTAATCTATCAAACTGAGTCTAACCTAAAGTACGTTGACAATTTCTTTGAAAATAATCTGGTGGACGAATAATATAATGTCATTATCTAGCTGTAAATCTGCGTGAAACTATTTTCCTGCCTAATTAATTCTTTAACTAGCATTAAATAACGACTACCCCAACTGGGTCAAAGTCAGGCAGTCGAATGTCTTCAGCGCATCTTAACAATATTCGGTATGGAAGACATGTTTAATTGTGGAACTCGAAATTTCCCCATACAAGTTTGAACCATGGAGTCCATAGAGTCTGAAAGTAACGCCAAAAGTTGGCGTATTAGACAAATCTGAGTTTGACAGGGGGAGGGGTTAGCAAGTCCTTCACGTACGTCTCCTACCCAGGGACACCTACACAAAAACTTTTTTTAATTTCGAAATTAATTGTTTTCAAATACTTTGGAAAGAAACGCACTAGTTTTTTTTTTCTTTTAGAAATACTTCACCGGTTTATTGTAATCTTCAGACATTTAATGATAAAAAAAATCAAATCTACCACCATGAAATTCATTTAGTTGGCAATTGTAACATAATATTAAAAATATTATGATTTTTGTTAATAGTAGAGGTCAAAGAACTGAATATTTTGTCCCATTCTATTGGCAATCGTGAACATTGATTTTAATACACTGCATTCTGACAGCATTATCGACATTCCTGGTTTTCCAACTACATTCGAGCTGCATTTAAGAGCTAATACAGCCGAAATGTGCATGAATCATTCCAGGCGGATTCAAGCGCATTCTGAGTATTTCAACGGCATTCTTACAAGAATTTAGGTCAGTTTGAAATTTCTCCCCGAATGTAGTACGAATTTTGAAAATTCTTCATTTCGGCTGGTTCTGCTTGGTTCCTGCTGATTCATTATAAGTGTGACGGCCCGGGCCTTAAATCAGTCAAGGGCCAGATTATGTGCACTTCATTCAGTCGTTTTCCTGAGTACATTCCAATAGAAAGATAATACAAGGCGTCCAACTTTCATTACATAACCGAAAGAAAATATTTTGCATATTAAAAGCATGACATTTCATTGGACCTTTAATTCGGTTATTTACAATGGCGTTAAATTTAGTAAGAAGGGTGTTACCGTGTAATCGAACATGACAATATAATTCATGGATAAATTAATGTTAGGCTCGAATGTCATCTGATATGAAAGAATTTGTGATGACGATGCATAACCAACAATGCTGTAAATGTTCAAGCTGGTTAATGTATAATAAAACAAACAATTGTTGCTCCATTTTTGTTCACTTGCACCTACAGTAATATCTATAGATAGTGCATCTTATCAAAATTGACGTGATACAGTTCTGTACATATATACATGGTCACTTTCACCTCTCATGTTCAGATATCATGTGATAGACTGGGTGTGCTACATGTCTCATATGTCGCTGTTCCACTATTGACTGTATGCCTTTCCAATGCCATGATGTGACAATATGGCCAAGGCATTGGCAGCGGCTCTCACGGATAACATTTTGACGTGTAGCACCTGTCTGGAAGAGTATCAGGACCCCCGTGTGCTGCCTTGCTACCATACATTTTGCCTTGCTTGCATATCTGACCATGCCAAGGGAACTCTCACTACAAAGAGGACATTTCAGTGCCCTGTTTGCCGAGAAGACGTCCAGTTTCCACCCGGTGGACTCTCTGAATTAAAAAAGAATTTTGCCTTTTGTAAGGCCAAGGACATAATAAACCAACAACAAACAGAAAGAGGGGCACCAGAAGCCGCTGCACAATTGACCAACGGTTGTGAGAAACATCCTGGTAATGAACTGAAATACTACTGTGAAGATGATGATACCGTTGTTTGTGGTGATTGTGCGTTAAACTATCATTACAGGCATGCTATTTTACCTGTAGGAACAGTTGCAAAAATCAATAGGGAAAAAATCAAAACTGACCTTGTTAAAACCGTGGCAAAAATTAACATATTCAAAGAAGCCGCCAGGGAAGCAGCCAATGGATTTGAGGACCCCGATATCATGATTGCCATTATCAACAGCATTGAAAGACAAGCCCATCATGTATGTAGATTTATTAATACGAAAAAGGATTCATTGATATCAGACGTTAAGTCAGCCTATGATGCCAGGAATGAGCAATATGAGGCAATGAAGGACACCCTCGAACTTCACCATGCCTCCTTGCAGAGTGCCTGTGACTTTGCCAAACAACTTGTCGCAAATGGCACCGACTCTGATATCATGGCACATGGAAAGTCTCTCACAGATAAACTGACAGCATTGGAAAACATACCAGTACTAACAACAGACACACCTGCGGAGGTATCCTATAGTCCTGGTGAAATATCTACTGCTGAACTGGAAGCCATGTTAGGACAAGTGACAGTACACTCAAAACCCCCGTCAGCTGGACAGGAAACACATCCAAGATCATCACCGAATCTGCCTGTTTTCTTAGAGAAGGTAGAATGTGTATATTCTTTTACTGCCAAACTTAAACATGATAAGAGAAAAGATTTTATGTGTTGGAACTTAGCCATAGATGAGGAATGTATATATGTCATATGTGTCATATATAGTGAAAACGTCAAAACAAAAGTACGAGTATTCACACATGCAGGTCAGTTCAGGTTTGAAATAAAGTTAAACAAAGCAATTCATGTGGCTGTGTCACAGACTGGTAAAATGTATGTAACATCAGAGGGTGACAAACGAGTCAGAGTGTACTCCACCACTGGTATACATATAACAACCATGGGTCAGGGTCAACTGGAGAACCCAAGTTGTATCGCACTGAACAGACAAGGTCATGTGGTGGTATGTGACGTGGAAAAAGAAATCATATTCACATTCCACGCAGACACTGGACAGCTCCTGAATATAATACCACTCACTTTGCCTAAATATCCTTGTTACATCACAGTGAATAGCGTGAATGATAACATTGTGATATCAGACTTGGACAACTGTGTCCATGTGCTGTCACCTACTGGTGATCATCTGCAGCAGAATAACGGTAGTGGTGATGGTCAGTTGAATGGATCGTCGGGGTTATGCACAGACAGCTATGGTCATATCTTCATTGCTGATGGTCGTAACAATAGGATTGTAGCAATGAGTCCACAAGGGCAGTTCATCAAGTATGTTGCCACTGAAGATGATGGATTGGTAGGGCCAAGGGGATTAGCTATCAACCCTGCTGGTCTGCTGGTGGTGGCAGGGATGGGGGGTAAAGTTAAGACATTCAAGTACTTACAATAGATACTGTTCACACAAAGTACTAAGTACACTGACAACGATGGTATGCCGTTTAGAACAAGAATCCAGACCGCTGGTGGTAGCAGAGTCAAAGAATGATTAATTTCAGGTATTTTAGAATTGACAATTATAGCATTGCTCATCTATTGTGCACTGATAACATCATTATTATTAGTGCGCATCTATTGTTCACTGATAACATTATGATTAAAAGTGCTAATATCTATTGTTCACTGATAACATTATGATGATGTTTAAATCTTCTCATAGTACTGTGTGATACATTGTAAATAACAAAATTAATTAAGAATCGAATGCATCGATATGCCAAATCACCATGCTTCTTCAATAGTTCGAAGTATGTGAGGTATTAAAAAGGCACATTCAAATTAATAGACATGTAATTGAATTCTACTTACGTCATAACAGCTTGTTTGTACTGTCACATTATATCATTATTAATCAAGCAGGAAAAACAAAAACGATTGTCTGAAATCGTTTATCACTATTATTTATTTTGGTTGTCTCAATCACCTTTTCATTAGTTATAAAAATAATTTAAATTGTTTAAATGAACTAAGGCAGCGGGGGCAATATTGTTGATACCCTCGTGTAGACAAGTCAAAATACACACAAATGTAAATGTGCAGTTACTTCGTGTAATTTTGTTTAAATTTGGGCTGCAACTGATGGTGACGTTTTGTATAATGGGTGCCATTTTCATATCATGGAAACTTGATTATAGACAATTTGTTACAAAATTCATATGTGTCCTCGGTAATAAAAAACAATCTGACAACGAAACAGTTAGTCTTGTTATGTATTGTACATTTATATAATAGGGTCAAATACATGTAGATGTTACCCTGTGCAATCTGAAAATAATGAATCCGTTGGTGAAAGCTACTAAGACTTTTATACTTATATTGCAAATTTATCCATATAAGATAAGAGCCAATTATAAAAACCGAAAATCATTATCCTTTTGGAGCAAGTTTGATAATTTTCAGAGTAAAAGTAATACAATAGATCAATTAAGAATTAGGTTTTGAGATCAGATTAAAATGCACCTCTGCACTAGGATAAAAGCTGTTGAAAAAGCGTTCACTGCCTTTAAAGGTTAAGAGTCTACAAGTGATGATGCAGGATGAGAGTCTTCCATGGTGTAAGCAGTTTTTTTTTATTGACCATATGCAAAGAATCGAATTATTTGACAGAGCGATGGACTCCTCACATAAATGTCATTCATCTTTGTCAATGTTGGCAGACCTTTATTCAAGCTGCAAGCATAGCAGTGAGCAAAGAATTCTCTTTCTGCCTACACCCTTCACTTTTTTGGCCATTTTCAGCAAAATCGTATAATTTTGTGGAATTTTTCTCCGAAATAAATGCCCCCTATTACTACAACCTGATGTGGCCTGTTGTGAAGACGCAAAACGATTCCTTCCAGTCTAAAGACCTTCTATTATAAAAGTTAGCTATGATTGTGTTACATGTAGCTGCAAGGCCCTAGGATGGGATTGTGTTAGCTGCATTCTACTCACTTTGGTCCTCTAAGCTCAATAAGAAGGTAGCTGTCCATTATGTCTAACTTGAGCTGGTAGACAGGATTAGACTGGTGTGTGTCTGGATAGTTACCACACCCCCCTGCCGACCTGCCTTTCCACTGTCCTGTCAACTGGAACATGGAATAATTTACCTTCATTGTGGATGTGACCATACCGCATAATTGAAAAACATCATACGTAAAGTAACAACGTTTAATCATCTTATTTAAATGTATTATGACAGATTCACATGGGATTAAAATAGACCTAAATTTTCTGTCTTCTAATTTCAACAAACTTTCCACTTTAGCCCTTATTTTAATGTGAGTTCTCTTATCAGCTTACTGCAGCTTTTACCACAAGGCAGTACGGTAATTACATTAAATTTTCAAAAGCCCTACTTTTTCAAGATTAATCATTTTCAGACTTGCAAATTACAACAAGTAGTCCTTAACACAAAGCCAAACGATTTGTTAATTTTTTTTCTAACCGTTTTAAGTATTTAAATATATTTTTGGGGGATATGGATGGGAACAATCCATTTATATGCGAATTTTTTTGTTATGAATACGGTATGTTACATATCCGGCACTGAATCAAGCGTTTTTTCAAAGAAGCATGATGTTTTCGTGAGCAGAAACATGGTTTGTTGCGGTTTGGTGATTTATGAATAATAACAACCACAAGGTATACTGTAGAAGTTTGACATGTGACATGCTAAGTGCGAGTAATTGTGTACCTAGTAATTGAAATCTTATTCCGGTTTAAGTGCAGAAAACTTGATTAAATCCAGGCATGAGAAGTGAGCAAGTCAGTGAATAGGCTCAGTTATTAATATCAACCCTTTTTGTCTTAGAATTAAAACCATTTTAAACATGAATTAAAAATTTTTATATTTATAATTTTTTGATGTCATCAAAAACGTTTTGTCTATGTTATGTTTAAGAGAGAAAACTTACAATGAAACGGTGTTGGGCCCCATACTTTCTAATAACCCTGTTATATCATTGCTCCAGTTAGGTTTTAAACTCCTCCGTATCCGCATTGCTTTTTATTGTTAAACAGTATTGCACGACAAAGAGCGCCATTGATTACAACTCTCATTTCACAATGCATGCAGGACGTTTGCTGAACGTGTTGATACTGGCTGCGTTTGCCGTACTGGTAAGCATCTATCTCATTCTCTCTCTCTCTCTCTCTCTCTCTCTCTGTGGGGGAGAAAGCATCCACTGAACAAAATACATTAATGGATTTGATATAAAAAAAGGGAAAATAAAACTTTTCTTACAACGAACGCAACTTGAACAGCAGGACAATAGTGCTGAGGTTTCAGTTTCGTTGTAATTTTATAAAGTACCGGTAGATATTTTCGGAATATGGTCCACTATTATCAAGTCTTGACAATTGCTATTATTCATGTCTGTAATACTACCACCGACGTAGAATCCAACTTTATTTCTATAATTAACAGCTGACTTATACAATCTAATGTTTTCATATGACTTCCTTTTTATTATTTCAGGAGACCTGTGGATATACAGGCAAGTTTATCTTGGAATTTCAGATCGTTGCAAAAAGGTCATTTAAGTGTTTTAACTTTTGATAAGTACATTCAACCGTTTTAACGGATAAATTTAAAATTAGTTCGAATAAGTTAGTTTAAACAGACGAACGGAATGCACCTCAATAGTTCAGCTACGTGGGTTAAATAACATACATATATATTCTTGTTAACACATTGGTTTCATACAAAACGCATTATAAAGAAGCCACGCATGATAGCGTTTAGTTTTAAATCTATTTATTTATTTAACAATATTTTTCTTAGCACTTTGATACAAATTAAATTCTCTCATCTCTCTCATAGAAGTTAGATTACATTAAGGTTAGGAGCGTATATTTGCTACCCTTCCTTTCCCTATAGACTTCGTTCGGCAAATCTGCAACAGTAGGCATTTGGTTTAAATAATGTAATATTCGTAGGGCAAAAATTGTTTGATTTTTGTTTGATTTGGGTTGTTTCACTTCTGTGTCCTGCCCCTGGATACTCAATTACTGCACTTTGTGGAGGGAGAAGGGAGTATGAGTGTNTCGAAGAGGCCAGGCGTAACAACGACCATTACTGTGACTAGCAACTGACATGAGGGTCTTTTGTGGAGCGTATTACAGACGATAATTTGGAAAATATGGAGATCCAAAATCTCTCTTTTAATGGGAGTCGTATGACATAGAATAGGCAATGTGTTTTTGTTTGCTTCTCTGGCGAATTCCATTAATGAACTGATGTCACAATGACATCAAAGAGATAATTTAAAGTTATTAAAACACGATTTTAATCCTTATTTTCATTTATCAGTCAGCAAAATAGGAAAAAACTGATAAAAAATTATTTCGAAAAAAATATTCCATATTAAATGTCAAGTCTGTATATTCTTGTTAACACATTGGTTTCATACCAAACGCATTATAAAGAAGCCACACATGATAGCGTTTAGTTTTAAATCTATTTATTTATTTAACAATATTTTTCTTAGCACTTTGATAAAAATTAAATTCTCTCATCTCTCTCATAGAAGTTAGATTACATTAAGGTTAGGAGCGTATATTTGCTACCCTTCCTTTCCCTATAGACTTCGTTCGGCAAATCTGCAACAGTAGGCATTTGGTTTAAATAATGTAATATTCGTAGGGCAAAAATTGTTTGATTTTTGTTTGATTTGGGTTGTTTCACTTCTGTGTCCTGCCCCTGGATACTCAATTACTGCACTTTGTGGAGGGAGAAGGGAGTATGAGTGTGTGTGTGTGTGGGGGGGGGGGGAGGCTGCAGAACCTCTGAAGCTGTTCATATTTTCGGACTCGCATTTGGTCTTTGTGTATAAAGATATGTACGCGTGCAAATATTTGTTAACCATAGTTTTCCTGTTTTCACAGATACATTGGCATTGCTTCATAACAAACATCTATTATATTTGCATATGAACATGTGACAACGTCATTCCCGCATAGTGAGGGATTGGTCATAAGAAAACCGCATGGAGCTGAAAACTTAACTATTTAGCACCTTTTTCCAATCAACGAAGACATTGGTCGGTCGCTATGCTCTGCACCCTGAAGTTCACTAGTAAATAAAACTACTCTGTCAATAAACAAATATCGCCATTCATTATTGTTAAATCAGCAGTATACCAGCTGACGGTTCTTTGTTTATTCAAACACAGCATTCATTTCTGTTAAAGTATTAGGTCAATCTAGCATATTGACTTTAAGGGACCATTCCCACAGATATTTGTATCGATCTATCTCCCTGGGGAGTATCACTAAATTGCTATCAAACTAACCGGCTTAAACGTATGTCACGCTTAGTAAAACTGTGAGGGGGCAATTATCTTTACCCCTAGCTGATTCGGTAGGCGTGACAGACATTTAAATCTCTTGAGCTGATAGCAATTTAGCGTGAACCCCCAGGGAGTTAGGTCGATCCAGATGGATTTATCTAAATATGGGAACCCAGTCTACGTGTTTGTGAACCACACAATATATCACTTAAGGTATTTGGTTATTATACCTCTCTCTCATTCATAAATAGGTAAGGCGCTAATGTTAACACACTCTATTGTCGACCGTAGTAGCCCAATATGTAGGCTTGAATTTACTGTTTGTATACCCGCTTATTGCAACAAACTTCAGTGCAAGAGCAATATAACATGTAGGAAGAGATGCAACAAAAAATCAAAATAGACAAGATATCATTTTCAAAAACAAAGAAAATGATGTAATAAAAAATCTAAATACACATAAAAATATATAGGGCTTTAAAATGTAAAAAAAAACAATTAAAAAAGCATTGTAGCCATAGTTACCCCAAAAATGATGTAAACAAATAAACAAACAATCCGCCCGACAATCCACGCGCGGTGGTAACCGTCGCGTTGATTTCTTACTTTTATCTCTCATTGTGGCTTCAAATTACAGAAATCCTCGGCAATCCTCAATGAAGTCCACAAAATAGACCTTCCGCCTGTCGCCACATTACATTGTGCCTTAATATTTCAGAGATACTCTGTCAACCACTACAAAAACCTCAAAATGTTTTTTTTTCTGTAAGGCAGTGTGCGTTCCGGCCCTCGGTCAGAATGACATGCTCAGTAATATGCTATCACGGTTACGTAGTACAAGGGCAGGGCAGTGTGGTCTGTAAGAATGATGGAACGTGGAGCGGTACACCTGGATATTGCAGAGGTAATGAATATCAAATGAACCATTCTGCTTTCTTCTGGCGCTTTTACATTCAAATTGGGGCGACCTTATTTAGAATTGCAATAGCAAAATGATTGATAACATTATCTAAGCATGGGGAGTCGTTCTCAATTCATTCAAGTAATCCAAACCATATAGTTGTTTTTTTGTTTGTTTTTCTTTTTACTAGCCAGATGTACACACATCATTTGTTTTGTTGAGGGATAAAAAATACTAACGTAATATTAAAGTCAGCAATCACTACCGAGTACCGTTGAATTAAAATATTCAAAATAATTTCTTTTCAATTGATCGACGCCATTCTATTACATATTTCACCAGTTTTATTATCAATTATATGATACAGATAACCAAAGTCCCATCATTAGACACGAAACAAGTAACATAATTGTCAATGCTGCTTAAAATATTCAAAATAATTTCTCTTCAATTGATCGACGCCATTCTATTACATATTTCACCAGTCGTTATTATCAATTATATGATACAGATAACCAAATGCCCGTCATTGGACACAAAACAAGTAACATATTTGTCAATGCTGCTTTGGACAGTAATCAAGCGGTTGTAAATTAGGAACAAGACAAGCCAAGAGTGACAGACAACTCCGGAATGGTGCCAAGTGTGAGACTTTACATAGGCGGACGAGAAATAAAAGGTAATAGCCAATAACGCAACTGGACCTTTATGACATTGTTCCCGCCATACCGACGAGTTGATTCTTGAAAGCTTTATTTGTCGTTATGTTTCTTGCAATTACTCAATTTGAAGTTAAAAATATTACAAACTGTTACAAATTGCTCCATTTTTCAAGCTAACTGAATCCGTTGTAAAGACCAAAAGACTTTAGTTTTTTTTTATATGTTCAATAAACAATTGATCTACCAGGGAAGTGATTTATTTATATTCTCTAAACTTTCCCTTATCGCGGTAAAGGATATAGAGATTGGGTCGAGGTAGAGAGTTAGAGGGTCATGGTATCTGTAAGATAACTTGGGATTGGGTGACCTTATTCTCAAAGAGTACATTCAGAACAGATGATCCGCGGACTAAATATGGCAACCCGACATAAAAGAAGAGACGAATAATCCGCTGGTCTTCCCGCCTCCGCATGCTCCATTAAACGTATAAAATCACGGCTACGAGGCTTAATTGCCAGACCCCTGCAGGGACTGCGCGTGCGGAGGCGGGGACACCATCAGCAGATTAATCTGTTCTGCTTTAATGCTGGTCGCTCATATTGAATCTGTTAGTCTGCAGATCAACTTGTTATAAAGGCCCTCAAAGAACAATCTGCCACTTGCACTGAAACCATGCAGAAACAGATGACTGTTCTTAAAACATCAACATAGTGCCTTTCTCGGGTTCTCCAAAAGAGGTAGAGAATAAATACTTTTTTTTAGATTACGTTAAAAGCAAAATCACTGTCTTTATAGGTGGGGGCTATAGACATACTTTCAAGATAGGTGTAACCACAGTGAAATACGTGTTTACAGATGACAGTGGTAATAGCGCCGATTTCTTCTTCAGAGTGAAAGTCCGAGGTAGGTATGAAATAAGGCACTATATTCGTTCTTTCAGTGGACATAGAGAGTTATTTAGGCAATTATAAGCACATCGTTTTACCAGAGGGGTATAATGTCGATTACCCCCCCCCCAACCGATAAGTCCCCACACCGATACTCTCGTGCACCGTTACTCCCCCCCGCACCGCTACTCCCTCCTTGTAAATTTTTGCATTATGCGCATCGATACGATCCAACACCGATAGATCCCCGCATCGAAACAGTCCATGTAAAATTACCATTAAAAGCGCACCCTACACTGATACTTCACTGGATATTTGCTTCCCCGCATCTTCACTCCCCTCATTACTCTCTTTATGCAATTTTCTTTAACCGATATGTTACTCATCGTTATTATATTAAAAAAGACCATATGCATTTGATAAGTAGGCTAGTTGCGAGCAGAGAGCGAATTGGAAAATATTTATTTTTCATCAATGAAAAAATGATATGTCCCGCAGTGATTGTAAATTTCATTTTAACATCGTTATCAAACATCGCTAATCTTTGTCAGCGACAGGTCTCTTACTATATCCTTTCTTTTGACTTGCTTAACCGGGATAGCTATCAGTTATATAAGGGTGGTGCAAGACAAACAATTCTAGCTGTTCGTTATTGGTTGCTTCATCACGATCTCGCCGCATATGCTGGCAATGTGCACCACCGCATGTGTTATACATGTCGGGATGCAGGAATCGTGGTCTTCTAGCTGAGTGTGCTAGCATACTCTGTTTGAATTTCCCATTCATTTGTTCTACATACTAAACCCAATACCTAAGTAAATCACACGAAGTGGTGGAGTAGCGGTGTGCTAGAGTATCGGTAGGGGAGAGCATCGGTGTTGGGACGAAAAAAAGGGGGTATGTCCAGGGGAGTATTGTTGCGGGGGAGTGTCGTTGCGGGAGGTAACGTTGCGGGGACGTATAGGGATGAAGAAATCCCTGTATGGGAGAAAAGGGGGAAAGAGGGGTTTCCTATAATCTTATCATGTATTTGACCTTTTTACACATTATTTAGTTATGCAGTCCTTTACTTTGGGGTAAGGGAATGGTAAGAGGTCCTGGATCAAGCAAGTGAAGTTTTGGTGATCTGCAGCTACTGTTATTTCCGAAGCGGAATCATCACTACTATTACGTGTGTTAGCCTCACGTTTGATTAGAAAATAGGCCTACGTGTTTAGTTTCACATCACATAAGACTGGAATATAATTGTTAAGAAGGGTATAGACTGTTCACAGGAAAAGATGGACATATGTTTAAGTGCTTGTCAACGCATCACGTGACCTCCATAATGGTTACACTCTGTTATAAACTCTTAAGAGAATAAATATTACAAAAAACCTTTTTAGAAAAAAACAGGGACTATTTTTGAGTGTGGGAATGGATTCGTTAACCATTGGGAAGTATGGGAAAATTGTCCTTTACCCCAGGAAAATTTATTTTTGGCCAAAATGAACAGTTGTTATCCCTTTAAAGTAATACAACCATTTCCCTTTCGCTTATTACTCCCCGTGAAGATGTCCAGCCACCGACCATAACCTGCCCCAAAGTTGACCCAGTGGTGTCTACGGACAGAGAGGTCGACGTGTCCTGGGTCCAGCCAACGGTAACGGACAACAGTGGCAAACCCGTGACGGTGGTCAGCAATGTTAGTCCAGGGAAGTTTTACTGGGGGAGGTACAAGATAGTCTATGACGCCAGAGATGAAGCTGGAAACCGCGCAAGTTGCTCTTTCACGATTCACGTACAACGTGAGTAATCACTGTTTGTATGCCAACTACTTACGAAAACATAAATTTTCTTATGCAGATAAAGGGTGAAAAAACATGAAAATTTTATCAAATCCAAGAAAGGTCCATTAAATTAAAAAAAAATTGCTGGACTTAAACTGCAGTATATGACATGATCATTAGCTAAAGTTTCATTTCCTGGTCGCTTGCATAAAAGCATGTTCTTTAAAATGCTCCAAATGGCCTCCGAGGGATTGGTGGCACGCTTCCACACATCGCAAAAAACGTCAATTTCTCAAACATGTTCCTCCTTCGGGATTTCCCTGATTTTTGCTGTGATTGCCGTCTTCATGCAGTTCGCCAATAATCTGAGGGTTGTTCTGGTACAAATTGTCCTTGAGATACCCCCACAGATAATATTCTGATGGGGGAGATTCAACTCCGGTGTGTGCCGTGCCCACTCAACTTAACATGTCAGGGACAGATCAGCAGGAAGTGTGATGTTGTGTGGGCACGGCATTCTTAGGACTTGAACGCCCACCCCAGATTTTTTCTGAGTGGGTATCTCAAGGATAAGGTGTACCAGAACAACCCCTCAAACAAGTGGTGAACTGAAGGCAACAATCACAGCAAAAATCAGGAAAACCCTCAAAGAGAAATGTGTTCCAGTAATTAAAAAAAATTTTGCGCGATGTATGCAAGTGTGCCTCCAATGCCGTGGGGGCCATTTGGAGTATTTTTTTAAAGATACGTTTTATGCAAAGCAACCAAGATAACTGAATCTTTGGGGAATGATCTTGCACATACTGGAGTTTAAGTCCCGCATTTTTTTAAAAATTTGATGAACCTTTGAGGAATTAAAAAAATTATGGGGTTCTGTATTTTTTATTTTTTATTTTTATTTATATATTTTAGCGGGCCCCGAACCCCATGCCAAGTGGGGGAGGGGGGGAGGGTCGGCTTCGCATCCACGGACCCCCCCCCCCCCTTCATATATTCCTTGATCCGCCCCTGTTACATTAATTATGTGGTAATACCATAGTTCAAATCCACTAATTTTGGAAACGTGCTCATTCCAGCCCACAAGTGCTTGATCTCCACACACCTATCAACGGAGCTGTCAGCTGTGACATGGCTGGATTCGGAATGCTCTGTACACTCCAGTGCCAAAACCCGTACGATTTCGACTTGCCAGCCGGCATGACGTCCGTGCCAAACTACTACGCGTGTGGAGGGGCTGGAAGGTGGACTCCAACCACCCTAGTGCCCGACTGTACTCGTAAGTGCTGGTTTTTAATCTATTTAATGCAAGGATTTGTGTGTGTGTGTGTGTGTGTGTGTGTGTGTGTGCATGTGTGTGTACAAGGAAAGTGATTTGCAATCGTTTATCAGTAGTTACAACCATGTCATATCGTTTGAAATACACTGAATAGCATCATTATAAATTCAAATAATGTATCTGTATTGTATTGTATCTTCAAAGCGCTCATGTTGCATGATACCAGAATCCAAATGGCAACATCGTTGGGACCTTATACTACGATAATGAATGCCGGGATCCTAGGGTCCAGAAGCAAATCAAAGAAAATGCTGTAAGCTCTTTCAAAAGGTCTCCTTTTGCTTCGTCATGTAATTGCAACGTCACAGTCAAAGACTTCAGAGTCATCTGCGGTGCCATCAACACCAGTGCTGTGCGTGGAACACCAGGTACGAGATAAAATGTCCATTGGCGTTTCTTTGCCCAGAGGAAAAAGTGTGCCCCCCCCCCCTTTAAATACACCAATGTAGTCGATGATAATAATATGATGAAATGATACAAATAAGAATGAAGGATGGTTAATGATCAAAACCGGGGCAGCTCACAAACACAGATATTCAATAAAAATAACTATAATAATAATAATTATTATTATTATTATTATTATTATTATTATAAGCTTAAGAAAGAAAGAAGAAAACAACATAATACCTAGTTTTCATTTATTTTTTTTTTCACAAGTATGATATTTTGTACGCTTCCCATGTAAAAGCTACGTTTTTACATTTTATATTTTATACGTAATATGTTTTAATGATATAATATGTAAGTCCTCAAAATGATGGATCGCTTATTGTGTCTTCGCCTAATTTAGACTGGCTTCCCGTACCTAC
>NW_019773984.1:10665-28870 GCF_001039355.2 Lingula anatina
CATGCAAGTGCGAGGAGGCGTGCGTGCCATTCAGTTACTGCATGGCAAGCTGATTGCACTTAGCGAAAGTCCCAGCAGAGTTCAGAGTTAGGCCGACTCACATAGATCAATGGTGTCTTGGAAATGGGTTCTTAGATGCTGGTATTTTACTGATAAATACCAAGGATTATACTTATAAAATTATAATCGAAATGGACTCCCAAATCATTATTTAAGGTTCAATATTCCCCCTGAATAATAATCAGCTGTCACCTTAATGAAATTTTAGTTAAAGAATACTTATCTTATTTTGATTTTTTTAAATATGCATTATGGTATCTGGTGTGGTATTCTAGTCATTTTACGTTGTTTTTACATATATTAATTATATGTAAGCAATTTATGTGACAGCCGAGGCCTATGTTATATTCAGTTAGGTTGATGTTTGATTTGTCAGATTTATTCAACATGTTTACTTAACATGGACGGGTCAGTATTATTATATAGCTATATAGTTACCTGTGTTATTTTATTATGATGTTTTGGAGAGGGGGAGTAGAGCCTTTCAGTTCAGTAATCGGGCTGCATATATGAATCATGATCTATTGTATAACTCATGTAAATACAAGGTATGTGTAAATCTGTCATTGGTGATTGAAATGTAAGTTTGACCTCCTTGTCTGGCCCAAGTTGTTGTAAACCAAATTTTCTCACATCCTGTCATTAAGTGGCATGTATTGCAGCTGGTGTATGTATTCTATGGGGGAGGGGCAGTGAAAATATTCTCCTCATCCAGGAATGCTAGCATTAAACACAGAATAACACATGAACTCAAAGAGATGTGTTTGTCCAAATACATTTAACACATTTAAATTTTTTATGTTGGGTAACCTTATACTGACTGTAATTTTACTCTTTTTTCTTGGTTGGTTTTGTTTTTAGTTTCGCCTGAATGTTTCTGACATCCTGGAACCGAAGCATGATGATCATTTTTTGTTGAGATGGCTTAGAGGTAGGTATTCTTTGACATAATCTATTCTCTCTATCTCTCTGTATAAAACATTTGGCTGCAGGTCAAGATGATTTGTCCAACTTCTTTAAATTGAAATGTTCTTTCTCCCATCAATTTAAATTATACTGAACATTGTTTTATAATCACCAGTTTTCTACTTTCTTCCAGCAAGGTGTTTTGACTTAAAGAAATCTGAAGCTATGCTTCGAAATGTGAGTATTCTAATTTGGTAGATTGTGCAGTTAAACCAGAGGTCACTATTGTAAATAAAAGAACAATGACCAATGCATTCCTTCAACTGTTTTTGATAAATAAAGATACAAGCAAAGCAATTCTAAAAAGAAAAACTCAAGGGGAAAGGAAACAGTACTGGTAATAGTCTCACCATAAAGTAATAATGATGATAGCCTTTCAACTTATTGATTACTCCCAGCGGTATATTCTAATACACTGAGTACCAAAATACTTCAATAGAGTGTATCCTTGCAATCGATTTTATCAGACTAAATTCTACTTTAAGATCATTGTGATACATGATGCCAACACATTGAAATATCTCTTACAAAAAATATATATCAAACATGGCAGTTGATTAAAAAAAACATCAAGATGATTTAGGTAAGCAGTGGGCTGTGATTATGTTATGCTGTTGTCTAGTAGGATGTATTACTAGTACATGGAGTTTATATTGCCTATTCTGAATTACGAAATTGGTGCCTTTATTAGTGCATTGTTGGATATTGCAGCATTTGGCCTGGAGGAAAAAAGTTGGTGCTGATACCATATTAGAAGATTGTGTGCTGCCAGAAGTGATCACGACCTACTATGCTGGTGGTTGGTGTGGCTTTGATAAAGAGGGAGACCCTGTATGGGTAGACCCAGTGGGAAGATTAGATCTAAAAGGTAAGGAGGTTAAAGATGTCAGTTATCTTTCAAAGAAATCTTTACCCTTTTTTTGTCAGTTCTCACTCAAATCTTGACTAGGCTTATTTAGCAATTTAGCTGGCCACAGTAATTTATGTATAATAATGATATATGGTATTACTCCACGTATCTCTCTTCATAAAAGAATGCAGTCATATGTTCATCACCTGTTA
This sequence comes from Lingula anatina, assembly GCF_001039355.2. The sequence goes on from NW_019773984.1 coordinate 12,754, forward strand.
CATGCCTTGGCTGGGCACATAAATTACAGTTACATTATCTGTAGCTATTCTAATAATTTCACTGCACTAGATCCTGTTTATTGCATAGTATCCCTTATTTACTACTTAGGTATAGCTCATTCTGCAAAGAAAGAGGATATCATTAAGTCTAAAATCATGTGTGTTGAACGTGGATACAGAATGATGGCAGACCAAAGCAAGAAGGTATAGTGTTTTAGATTTATCTTCACATAAACTACCTTTTAACATTTGGTTGTTCATTATGCAGCTGGTTTATACTGTTTCAAAGACTTCAATGTGACAAATTTGGCAGTTTTACCCCTGGCCTAGCCTTTAGCCAGCATTGTGTGTGTGTGTGTGTGTGTGTGTGTGTGTGTGTGTGTGTGTGTGTGTGTGTGTGTGCGCCCACGTGCACATGCGTGTGTGCTTTTTTTCTGGGGCCTTTTTATGGCATAAGTTCATATTAGTAGCATATTTTCAATCATTTTTTTATTTAGAGCAGACCTTTTCCCAGCTTAATGGGCAGTTCTTTCAAACTGTTGGCCTGTAATGACAAAAGCTGGTCCCAAGAAAAGATTTAGAGGAGGATCCCAGGTTCCTCTCCCCTCTTTTGTCTCATTGCTCTTTAATATCTGGTTATTGGTTTGTTGGCCATTAAATCATACAGTATTGTATCTGTAATTTTGAAACCACTGTGTGGGTGATACATTCAGCAAGCTGCCAAATCATGAATTCAGAGTTATTGTTGGATGTATTAAAGTATTTAAGTATCCCTATTGTAGACCTGAATCTGACATTTGGACCTCCAAGTTGTTTTGCTAAACAACTCAAGGGGTATTAAAACAACATAGCTATTTATTTAAATTCTTGAAGTATGAGACAACTAAATCAACAATGACAAAAAACATCTTAATGGATAGTCTTTTCACATTTTCAGTTGGGAAAAAGAGTAAGCCAGCTGTGTATTATATTTGACATGGAAGGTTTTGGAATGAAACATTTATGGAAGCCAGGTAAGCTTGTTCGAGAAAATAAACAGTCTCGTGATATGTTGACAAGTCTTTGCTCACTTTTTTGTCTGTCTGACCTGCTGTTTGTATTACAATTACATTTTTTATTTTTCATTGAAAGAGAAAAATACTATGTGTAGGGACCTACTTAGTACTGTATATTGTTTCCTTACCTATAGTTATCAGAAGACATAGACTTGACATTGAATCTTTGACTTTGTATTTTTTATTTTATATAGAGAAACAATTAAAATAAGTTACATACAATTTTTCAAAAAAGTCACTTTTTCTTTATTCTATAAGTACTTGTTCTGCCGATTATAATATTGGATATCTCAGAGTACTAAACATATGGTTTATAGAGATTTTTTGTTAAATGTTTTCATTAAGATATATTTCACTTGATCTATGCTTTCATTTTATGACCATCAGATAGAAATGACTCATCAGTCAAATCATTACAAAGTGTGTTATTCAGGGCTATTATTACAAACTGGATACAAATGTGACAGAACTTTCAAATGTATAATTTGTATGAACTGCAATCTGTACCAATGAGTAGTTCACAGGTTTATGAAATATGGAAATATAATCGATAAAATCTGCCTCTCTTGATTATATTATTATGCTACAGACAGTGTATTGTACTTTCCAGGTGTAGACATATTTTGTGAAATTTTAGAGATGTTTGAGAGTAATTATCCAGAAACTCTAAAAAGATGTTATGTCATAAATGGTAGGTAAAAACCAATATCATTATGGATTGATATATTTAGATGTTAGCAGGCTTATATTGAAGTTAACATTAAATTAATAAACTAGAAACACTTTATTGACTTGATTTTGATATATAGGGGCCATTCCCACAGATATTTGGATCGATCGATCTATCTCCCTGGGGAGTCTCACTAAATTGCTATTGATGTAACTGGCTTAAATGTCTTTCACACCTAGGAAAGCTGTTAGGGAGTAAATATCTTTACACCCTAGCTGATTCGGTAGGCGTGACAGACATGTAAGCCTCTTGAGCTGATAGCAATTTAGCATGAACCCCCAGGGAGTTAGGTCGATCCAGATGGATCGATCTAAGTATGGGAACCCAATCATACATACCTTTCTAACTAGCAGTACTAGTTTGCTTGTATTTTAACCCCAGGCTTTGACATACTGGATGATTAAATGATGTGCTCCCTCTCTTTTTCCAGCTCCAAAAATATTCCCTTTAGCTTACCATATTGTGAAACCCATTCTCAGTGAAGACACCAAAAACAAGATCAAAGTACTCGGAAGTAAGCAAAGTTTTATCTTCATGTGGGATAATGACATAATATAGATAATACATCTTATATGTAGAACACCATACATTTTGACAAAGCATACAAAATTATTTGGATATATTTGAATATGTTTGATATTTGGAAGGTTTCAAAGATAAGTGTAGATATGGAAAATATGTTGACAGATGTTGGTGTTGACAGATGGGCTGGGCCATAAGTCAGAAGTATTAAAACTTATTTAACTATTCAAAATGCCATACACAAAGTACATTTTTGGTAAGTTGGAGTTCTGACATATTTTTAGGCTTTGAATGTCATTACTAAATTTTTGCATCGATCATAAAATCATTTTTCCATTGCAGGTAATTGGAAAGAAAGGGTACTTCGGGATATAGACCCAAAAGAAATACCATTATACTGGGGAGGAACACGCACAGATCCTGATGGAAATCCATTTTGTAAATCCAAGGTAGTGAAATGCTAAAATGTAATGTGGTTGTTTCTGAGTTTTATGCCATTCAATTAGATTGGAATTTAATCATCCAAGCATGATTCACTAACAGTTTATTTTTTTCAGGTTTGTATTGGAGGTGAAGTGCCAAAATCTTACTATCTCAGAGAGAAGGACCAGCTCTCCTCAGAATACCTTGTAAAGTCTGTTATAAAGAAAGGATCAATGCTCCCTGTAGAGCTGGAGGTCAATGAACCAGGGTGTGCAATAAGGTGATTGCAATTCATCAAAATTCCATTCACTCTATGTGTGAATGTAATTGATTCTTATTTATCATTTATTTTTAGATTACTGGTTATGGTATGTAGTGTATGACTAGTGCAACATTTTAATGGCCTTTTTGTGTGTTCTTTAGATTTATCAGTGCATTCTTAAAAATTTTAGTACATCCTCTATTCAGTAAGTGTTATGCAAGTACTTTGTAATAAGTAACTAAATTAAAATTGTAAATTTCTGATGCAAGATGTGTTACTTAATTGTCTAATGGTAAGCTAGCAAAACCAAAGTTGGCATATATTGATCTATTTTCTTAAACCTGTGAATCATGACAACATTGTTAGTTTTGCTTTGGTAAAGACAGTTAACCTGCACTTCTGTATTGTTCTATTTCAGGTGGGAGTTTCACACAGAAAACCATGACATAGGTTACGCCATCTACTACAAGACAAGCCCTGGGGAGCAGAATGTGTCGGACATGGAGGTTGTGGTTGGTAATAAGAGGGTCAACAGTCACTTAGTGCCCGAAGATGGAACTGTTTATTGCTCAAAGGCAGGAATATGTAAGTTACTGTAAGGACAATGATGAAGTATTCACAAGGCAAACTTGATAAGTTATATGAAATAATTTTGGAATTGAATACATGTAGCAGTTGCAAGTAAAATTCTGCACGGCAAATTTAAAGGGTCTTGGTATATTCCACATAAAAGCTAGTTGAATTATGCAATTTTTCTCGTTTCATTGTGACCAGCATTGATATTCCATTGGAATTTTACATCATTTTTGGAATAGGTGTATAATCTTCTGGTGATAGTTTTTTTATGTCTGGCATATTATCTATTTTCTATGTTTCACATTTTTAAAAAAATTTAATAAACAATGTATTTCTGAAAGTTATAATACTATATATAATATATTTTTTTCAGATGTGTTTTGCTTTGACAACAGTTATAGTTGGACCAGAAGTAAGACTGTTCTGTATGTGATAGAAGTGATACATCCGGAGACACCTAGTGCAATGTGTAATGGGTATACACAGGAGGATGGAAATGAATAAAAAATTCTGCTTAGATACATTAAGATATATTTCAGTACTCTCTGATCATAGGAGTTGCTTTTGTTTTATCAGTTTCAAAATTGTAGAAAAGGCTCCTGTGAGGTTTGAGATGATCAATCTGTCTACTTTTATGTACCAGTAACTACCCCTTCCCTACCACCTATAAAAACGCAAAGTAGTAAAGGAGATAATTGTGTAATCACACAGCTGTACATTTGGAATATGTCTGACTCCTTGCTTGACCTTATCTATACAGCTATTAATATATTGCCTCAACACCTAGGTGTGAAATCTTCCTCTCAGAGAAATACAGAGGGTATATCTGGTGAGGAACATGTTTCACCTGACCATCTCAAATCTCACAGAGGTCTTCTCTTCAATTTTGTAACCAACTAGGTTACAGCAGCCCATGTGGTCAGGGCCAGCAATTTGTAGACAATCATATTAGTAAGAAATGCTGGCATCAGTAAAATAGCCCATTATCTACAGCATAATATCAAATAGATCTGTTGTGTTACGATATATGAATGATCAAGAAAATCCATTTTGTTATTTTGAATTATGCCTCTCAAACTTCATAACTACTGTGTTTGAGTGGGAAAATGTTTCTTTGGGAGCACATGTATTAATTGTGGGGAGCCATATGAAATACCTCTAGATGAAGTCACAAATGGTGTCACAAAACAACCAATCAGCAGTGACTATATCCTTTTCAACATTTACCATACATCTGAAATCCATGTCATCCCATTCATGTGGGCATCTGTAGAATCAAGAAAACACTATAGGCACTTGGTTTGATCATTGTATTAATAAATGTTCCATCACTTAGAAGAGCCCATACCTATCTTACCGTGTGTCTCACTATAGTGTGAGTACACTTATCAGTAAGAAACCTTTTGTTGGGTGTGAACCATGATATACATGTATAAGATTTATTTTATGCATTTTGACGTATTAAAAATGATGCATACTTGAGCACATTTGAAGGTAACACGTCTTTACCCCTGCATATTACTAGGTAGTCAGGCTTCGTATATTTAAGATACATATAAAGCATTGGGTTGCATTTTCCATTTTAACATTTTAATGTGAAATAATTGTGGTATTAGTCTTTTTTTTCTTTCTTTTATCATATTGAAGATCTTTTGCAAATTGCAACTGAAATAGATGTACCAATAGCAGTATTACTGCCAAGAGAACACAATAACATGAATGATGATAATTGATTTTTTTGCTCTTTGTGACATTTAGTGGAAGTATAACAATTGATTTTTGCTTGTCTCTATATTAAAATGTTGTCAGTAGAACTATGACTGATTGGTTACAGGTAGAACATCTGCTTTATGACTCAAAATGTTTATTTGCAATGAGGTGCAACTTCACATATTGGTTTTGTCTTACAACGACAGGATTACTACAATCCCCATTGTTTGAGTAATACTCCTGTTGCCAATACTTTGAAATGGTCACCTGATATTTTAAGACATTTTTGTTGCTATGGTAAGCTACACCTGGCCAGTATTTTTCTGGTTGTGGTGAAATGCAATCAGCAGTGCTGATGCTATTTTTGTTGTTGTTGTTGTTACATATACTATGGTTACAAAATCTGTATAAGAACTGATAAACAATATTTTACACAGATAGAACTGTTGTGTTTCCTGTTTCTGGTAGGTGGTCGTTATGTAAACATTCACTTGAGCCAGCATGAACTGGTCTTGAAACAGTCAAACCCTTATATACATATTTGTTGCAAAATTGATATAGTAATTAGACTACAATTTGTTGCAGTCTGCTTAATGTAATGTCATTTACAGCCAATATACATCCAAACTCACTCTAGACATTTTCTGAAATGTAGTTATCAGCTGCCAAAAATGTTTGGTCTCATGATTAAGTTTTAACCCTATGTTTTGTCTGAATGCAATAGCTAATTGAGCAATCAAACCCTTCAATTCATTTTCAGTGATTCCTATACCAGCAATGGTACAAAAATAGTCTTCATTGAAAGAGCTACCTGATACATCTGTGATAATAAAAGCAATGAGAATTGGAAATGTGAGCGTGCATGTGTGAATGAGTCTTTATGAGTACATATGTATATGCATGTTTTTAAATGAAAGCTAAAGAATTGCATTTGCCAAAGAAGTACTCTTTTAGCTTTCGATGTCCCCATGTGTTAAATCTAGTTGTTTTTTTTTTTTGTTTTTTGTTTTTTGTTTGTTTTTTTTGTACAGTGAATTTTGAAATAATATTAAAGGGATAACAACCCTTCATATGAGCTTGATATTTCACAATAAATATGCTGTGAACAACTCAGAAATATAATGAATTCTATTTTACCACCAAAACCATGGTTATCGCAATTATTCTAGAATGTGTGATTTCCATCAGGCCATATGACCTCCATAGATGACTTCCCTCTGTAATAATCTCTTAAGAGATTACTACTTGTACAAAAAAGTAAACTTAAAAAAAAACTAGTGACTATCTTTTGGATGTTACAAGGTATATCTTCCATTTTTCCCAGGAAAATCCATTTTTGGCCAAAAGGAACAGTTGTTATCCCTTTAACTACAATATCATTAACCGACATCAAATTTGATGTTGATGTAAGTTTTAGTCAGATTTGATTTTGCTATTGTAATAAGAACATGCCAGTAATTCATTGCCAATTGTGGCAGTTAAATAAACTATAGATTCTCACTTTTTGTGTTCATGTCATGTTTGTAACAGGGGATACCTTGGTTTTAGCTTTGAATCACTTAGGCCGCATTCACAAAAGTGGACTCGCAAGTCCGCAAATCAGAAATGGCTACCCACATAAAAGCTTGCCGCTTTATCCCCTAACAGACACTGAATAGATTCCCTGGGGGGATTACACAAGCATTCAAGTGGGTCAGCCATATTTGATCTGCGGACTAGTTAGTCTAGTTGTGAATGCAGCCTTATGGAATGAGAATTGAAGCAATGTTACAGTTACACCTCTACATTGACAACATAGGCATTATGCTCCAGTCTTATGGCATAGATCACATCTCGACTTGAATATATTTCTGTGGAAGGTCAAATTCATATTTACATTTCGTTTCATTTTTTTTTTTTTTTTTTTTTTTTTTTTGGGGGGGGGGGGAGGTTAATAGATTTCGTGTATCTATATGTTGCCTGAGTTAGTGATCAAAAACATTTTACTACATACAGTTATAATAGCTGAAAACGTGAGATATCCAACACCTGTAGTAAGTGCCAGAGGATGACATTGGAAGTGATACGCTGAGTAGTTATAATACTCCTGTTGCCAATACTTTGAAATGGTCACCTGATATTTTAAGACATTTTTGTTGCTATGGTAAGCTACACCTGGCCAGTAGTTTTCTGGTTGTGGTGAAATGCAATCAGCAGTGCTGATGCTATTTTTGTTGTTGTTACATATACTATGGTTACAAAAATATGTATCTATCTAGAAAAACAAGATAGAAGATAGTAGTTGCATCTTCTATCTTGTTTTTCTAGATGTTACTCTAAGGTTGACGCAGAGAATGATTTTTACCCATTTGCTGACACGTGCATGTTTTGTGTGTCCAGTATTTATTTGTTATTTGCATTTGCCTTGACACATAAAACATATATCGAAATAACAAGTTCAGATTTAAATAAAAAATCAGTTTTAATTCATTATCCGGATTACCTAGAGTAAGTGCACATGAAAGGTGTGTAGAGATTTGGGTTAGGGTATATATCTTGTATATCTTATTTGATTTTAAATTATGCTTAGTTTTGTCTTTAAGTAGGTGTAGCCTTCTATCACAGGCAAACCACAGCTTTGAGCCTTTATCCCTGATGTTATATATTGATTGATTGTATGGATACTCGCTGTCGTCTTAATCTTCACTTACAGTAAAGGGTAAGTTACAGAACCATTTTCACTGAACTATATGTGTGCTGTTTGAAGTAAGTGATGTTTAACAGGTCCAAATCATCTGTTTAGTAATGTAAACAAACTAGGATGTTTTTTTATTCAGTAACATTATTGTGTGACTGTAGGTTTATACGGTAGCTTGTGTTGTGTTTGAAAGAAATGATCCATATGTTGACTTGCCTGTTATGTAAAATGTTTCATAGAAATCTGAGTTATTGCTGTGACCAGGTATATTTTGTTTTTCTTGTATGATTTTTTGCTTTTTATCAATTATCTACACAGTTCTTTTAAGAAAAAAAAACTTAAAGTAATTTTAATCAGCTTTATGACAAGTGGACAACACATAAATGAATTATTCATTACAAGCCATCATTATGTATACAGTGTAGATTATGGGAGGAATGCATGACATGTGCCCACATAGAGTTGATGTAAGATATTACACTTCTGTGATTAACGGCAGGTAAGAAAATTCATCTAATGATAGACCAGCCTGCCACCCACCTGTATTATCATTATATAACCTGTCTGGGGTAGTTATACACAGGGTTGACATATGACTTGTAATATTTCAATTTTCATCTATTTTGGTGTGCATATGTTAGTACATTAAATAATTGTATTTCAGTATAATATATAATTATGATTAATACAGTTGTTCAAAAGATGGACATACATTTTATTTTTTTGAGAAGGCTAGTTCTTTTTTGAGTATATGTGTTTCTGTTTTTACAAGAAATCTTAGTAACCCTTCCCTTAAAAAATTGTCACTTTGTTTGCTTAAAATGACATAAACCAAAGGCATATACAATAGGGCCATCTGTAGGTTGGTTGCTAGAGCAAACTGTATTTGTAGTATGTCACCATTATTTTGCAAACACAGGAGTGTAGAAGCTAGCCTGCCTAGGAGCATTTACAGCCATTCTGAATAGACTTTTGTGCTATAGTTATAAACACCATCAAACTTAAGGAACGAAAAAGACTCGGGCAGCAAAGGACAAAAATTATTTCAGTAAGTGTGGTTTGATGTTTTCAAGGTTTTATCACTATTTGTAAAGATTTGGGTAGTTCAAATATTGGATATCTATTTTTTTTTTTTTTTATTTATTTATTTATTTATTTTTTTTTTTTTTGAGAGGCCAAGGCAGGCATATTTTAGACAAAAGCACAATTGATTGCAACATTATTTTGATTGCAACATCCCCCAAATTATTTTTTAAAAATTTGATATGAGTAGCAGCACAAGTGAAATTGTTTTGTTCCACAATTGCAAGTACCATTACAAAATTGCCTGTTAGAAGGATATTGTGAATGAAATGGTAAATTAGCTACTGTTAAGTTGTTCAAATGATTTTAATAATTAAACATAAATTTTAGTGCATTTCTTCATTATAGACAGCAGGTGCACATGTACAAATGTACACTGTACTAGTAGATCAGTTTTCCTGAATTTTTTTAAATTTCTAATTTTTTAAATAAAATATTGAGCTAAGTGAAGCATAAAAACAACTCATTTTTTAAAAACTCTAACCAAATTGTCATGCATATGTGATTTTTATTTTTTATTTACATGTAACTCCATCGTTCATAATTCTGAGAATATCAACAAGTACAAAAGTAATAAAATAGCAACTATGGTATTTGTGTTTCTTTTTTATTTTTCAGACTTATTTAAGTGCTAATACATTCAATTACAAACAGCTATACAACATCCTGAGATTTATAATATAGCTTTAATTCACACTTCATTATATATTAAGAAATATTATTGTTTTGGGAAAAGACACTAGCTGCAAGGGACTAATACCATCCTATATGATTAATGTTGATGGGTAACCAGTAGCAGAATCATAAATACATTATATACATGCATGGTAATGACACCATCTTTTCATTGGGAGGGGGGGGATTATTAACGATCTTTGAGATACATAATTTTAGAATCATTAAAAGTATATTACTATATAGCATTTGTGGTGATTTTACTGCATATAATATGAACTGAAGGGTAGTTTTGTGTGACTTAATCTTTGTAATAACTGCATTAAGGAATTTTTGTATGAAGGATAATGAATATAATATCAAATGGTGCTGAGTTATTACTTTGCATGGCTGAGGATTAGTTTTCCAATGCAGGTTCCTATGGCTCCTCTATTTTGAACTCTTCGGATTTACTTAAACAGACAATATGTTAAACAATTTTCCTTTTGACCAACTTAACAGTAAGTCTCATTTTCAAATGTGTGACTGTCAAAAACAGGGTACCCAATATACTGATATTTAGAAAAAAAATCCTCTACATGGATTTAGCGTGTAATTTCATTTTATCACACATGATTATCACATTACATATTTCATGATCTACTTCCTAATACATCTGTGAGGTTTATAAAGTGGTCTAGTGTATATACTTTTGTTTTTACTTCACATTTGTACCAAAATTGAGCTGAACTGACCATTGTTTATTCTTGTTTACCTTTGCAAGTGGTTGAATATTGTGAACTTTTCTTGTCCCTATTAAAGAGGTATCAATAAAAGACTAATAGGTCAGCAATGCCCATACCTAGAGACTTGTATAGAAAACGTCCACTTAAATACAATGAGGTTGCAATGCTCTGCATTTTTCAGATAGATTTGTACTGTTTTCAGCTTCACTGGTGCGTTAAGAGGTGAAAAGTTCACCGTGACGTCAAGTTCAGAGGTGTCAGCCAGGATCCTTGGGATATGTGGTTATTTGGGCGCAGTACAAAGAAGAAGTCACAGACTAAGAAGATGCCCAAGAAGGTAACTGAAAAATATTCCATATTTGTGTGTATATTTAATCTGTTAAGTTCTTTTTATGCTCAAAGTTATCTTTAGGGCAATTGTTTAACATTTGAAAATTCATTTTCTTTTTTGTGATGATTGAAAAATAGTATTTTTTAAATATATTTAATATAATTTAATCAACTTGGTTCCTTTGACATTTTATAAATTTTTTTCTACTCGTCTCATAGTAAGCATGCATTTGCTCATGCACAGTCAAAACTTTTACAATATTTCTGATACAACTACATTGGCAAAGAATTACATCATACAGTCTAGACTGGCAGTTCTATGTAGGTGAAAGGGGAGGGGCCGGGAACATACCTGGCGCACATGTACCTACATGCAGCTATACATATACCTGTGTAGTATATGTATCAAATTTTGTACAAACTGTTTTACCTAATTGTGGGAAAAAAATTAGTTGTCAAATAAATGGTTTTTGCGCAACACATTCAGCTTGCAGGCAGTGTAATGCAAATGTAAGATTAACAATGCAAGGGTCAGTGTCTCTACAGGTGACCACATTCCATAATTGGCAGGTGTCACAGAGTAGGATATAATAACAGAGCTGGTTTTATAACTTTTTATCAAATGTCCATATCAATATGGAATGTTGATACCAATAAGATACTTGAAAGTAAGTGCATATGCTATTATGAGATTATGGTTGTATAAGCATTTTGTTTGTTTTGCAAAGTGATATTGGATAGTTGAATGAGAACTTTAAAGTAGACAAAAATATTTTAATTGCACTATTTTTATAAGCATTATGCACTGCAGCATAAGAATTCCAGTTGGTTATTTAGTTTATAGTTTGATGGGAAAGAGGTAACCATGAAAAAAAAAATACAAATATTATGCAAATACCTACTACACACACCCTAATAATATAAGCTATTACATATACACCTATATGTTCAGTGACAGCTACTGGGAGAGAGGGAGGGAGGGATGATTGAGTTAAGTGGCCTATTATTCATTGTTTTGCACAATATTGTGTCCACAAAGGTTTTCCGAATTACTATATTTTGCTTCCTGTCCCCATAAATGTTCAAGATCACCATCATCAAGGGCAATTGTAAAGAGCCATTTTCTCAAAATCTTGGCTCTTAGTGGACATGTTGAGTAAATGGCTTTAAGTCCTTTACCAGCTCATATAACCATTTCTCCATGAGTGACACATGGGAAATATGAGTTATAGTTACCTAGTGTGGACATGTCCACAAAGCCACAATAGTGCTCTTTTTGTTACAAATACAGGTTTTACCTGCTTTAACCCTAGATCATGTTTTCATTATGGCCATTTTTGCTCAGTTATGGAATGCAGCCTCACCTGCAAATGACCCTAGATAGTAAGTATGGTTTTGTCAGACAGGCTATTTTTATTCATTGATCTGTATGATATAGATTGTCCAATGGCTCATTCCTATTAAAAAAAAAAAACAAGAAAAGTTTAATTCTGTATTTAAATACAGCATATTACAGCCACAATCTCTTACTTGTCATTCTAATTTGCATTAAACACATAATTAGATATAAGACTTTAAATTATTATTATTATGATTATGTGTCTTGCATTTCTTTTTTTTTTTTTTTTTTTTTTTTGTTTCTATTGATAGAGCTGTTGCCAGGGATACTTAGTGATTCATCAATGTTTTGTTATTCCCCTCCAACAACAGTAGTATATAACTTATGGGATGAAATATCACGTCCCTGGTAGTGTAAATAGATTTAATACAGTACTAGTAATAGGCGTTTATAAACCCCATAAAACCCAACATGCAGTGGCAGGTACACCCCTTTTCCTTACTCATAGACCAGGGGAGCAAACAAAGTCTTTAGTAAAGTGCTGCAAAATGACTGTGAGATTGCACCATAATTTCTAAACATTTCTTCCAAGAGAACAAAAAGCAGTCATGACATGTTTGTTAATGTTTGATGCAGGAGAATGGGTCCTGGTGTCTATAAAAGGCAATTTGAACTGCATTTGAATGTGTATGGCATGACATAATGTACCTGACATAATGCGTAATGGCTGGTGTCATTACATTGCACTGTACCTGTCAGGAATAAGTAAGTGTGTAGGTTGGCTGCAGTACACCTCTCATCACTGTTTGTACCATAACAAAGCTAAGATTAAGAAATAATCACATATAGTGAATGGTGAGTGTAAATCTTTTGGATTTGTCCAGTGGCCAAAAAAACATTTATTACTCTAATTCATTGCAATCCCACGGATTTTATTTTGATCAAGTCATTTGATTATATATGCAATAATCAACAACATGTCATATTTATTGATAAGTCAAAGGTCTAAATCCATCTAATAGCCCTTCTTTAGAACATCCTGAATGTTTTAAAAATTACCATCTGCCTTCATTCAGTGTTGATACCAGACACACCACAACATATATCTTATCTCATTCCAGAACATTTATAGAAGAAAGATTTGCATGTTTATCACTGTTTCCTGAATTTTTGCATAAGGATAAGCTAAAAATTAGATTATGGTTGAGCTTGATACATTTATTTGATTTTTTTTAGCTCTTTATTAGCAGATATATATAGATTTTAAAACAATTTCATGAAAAGAAGCTTGGGTGTCATTCTGGGATACTGTCTGTATTCATCTCTTATATCATGTCATGTTATGACAGTTATGTCATGTCGAGTTGTGTCGTGTCATGTCATGCTATGCTATGCTATGCTATGTTATGTTATGTTATGTTATGTTATGTTATGTTATATGTTATGTTATGTTATGTTATGCTATGTTATGTTATGTTAAGATGTGGTGTAGTTCAATGCCAGAATTCTTGACTAAAATAATAAGTGTGCCATTGCTCATGAAAATCAAAGTGAAAATATGATAATGAGCTGTTGCCAAGGTGTCAAACAAAACATTTAAAATTGTAACATTTCAATAGAAAAAGAACACTTGCTGTATTCAATAAAATAGCATCAAAGCTGTCAGTGATTTTCAGATATTTTCTTTTAATTTCCAGTATACCTTCAGCCATGTCAATGATGAGAGCCCTGAAGAAATAGCAGTGAAACAGGTGGGTGTGTGATCACTACAGGTATATGATAAAGAGTGGTTGATTTGATATGTTCTCAATCTGGATCCTGATGGGTTTTAATTTACTGCACTGTGTTCAAAGACAAAAAAAAATCCTGGGTAATTTTGTTTTATTTTTTCTGTTTATTAATTAGTTATTTATTTATATCTGCTTCATCCCAAGCGGTAAGAGATTCATCAAGAATTAATAAAATCAAATGTCAAAATTAAACACAAAGTGGCTACCTGAATTATAACACGAAAAACAATCTTGGGATTCAAATATTCAACAGTTTTTTTTCTTTAAATCTCTTTTTACAAATTATGCTTCAGTTGAATATATCAGTGGTCAGTGAGTGGTGCTGCAGCGGGTGCCTTTAGGTCAATTTTTATTTATTTATGAAAAGCACTGCTGCGGTTTAACTACATGTAGATACTAACATATTGCATGCACAATAGGGATCTGAGAGGCTCATTGCCACTCAACTTGTGAAGGTTTAATACACACAACACACCTTGGTACTGAATACACAGCTTACCATGTATTCCTAACAGTTAAGATACCCAAGACCTTATTGACTAAGTTTGTTTGCATGCATAATGCCTCTGATGGTATTTTTTAGGCTTAAGAAAGTGACCAAAGTCCAAGATTACATGTACCACATAACAAGGCAGAAATTATGTATTGACCAGTGTGTCTGATATAAACAGATTCAGAGACTGGTGACAAAGATATAAATAACCCCACTGCTTCACAACTCCTTGAATACCATTTGTACATGTAGAGGCCAAGATACAGTGGGAGAAAGCACATGGGAATTATCTAGAATATGTATGCCTATCATGCATGTGTTTCTGATCTCTGTAAAGCTTGGTATAATTGGGAGAAATAATTGACAATCCCATAGCTGCATGATAATTAAGGAGCCATAAGGCAGCAGGCTTGTTTTCATTCCTCTTCATTGTTAAAAATACATATACATGCATGTATATAAGTATGCATGTAACTGGTTTTACAATTCGCTTAGAATATTTTGAAACAATATTTTTCTTACATTTTATTTGAGTCTTCTATATCATCACCTTTTCCCACAAATGATAATATCTGTCTTAAATACTATGTTTTTCATTACAGCTGAGAAGTTCAGTGAAAGATATACTCAAATCCCATCAAGACAATGATGATTACCTCAGAAAATGGCTTAAAGGTACTATTTTATCAGCTTTGTATCCATGTCTACTCAAATGTATCTATGCACCCAAATCTCCTTCCTCGTGTAAACTGTAAGGTCATAATTAGGCTTTTAAAACCCTTCATTGTTATTTCAGCTAGAAATTATGATGTCATGGAAGCTGAAAGAATGTTTAGAAATGTAAGTATTTTAAACATCTAAAAGATAGTATGCCTTGATAGAATAATGAAAATAGTTTATTCCAGAAGGGCAAAAGTTTGAAAATTTACGTTTTTTACAAAATATTTAATGCAATTAAATGTCAAAAGACAGGGTTAATTGAAATAATTATGTTTTAAATGATATTTAATATGTATGGATAAAATACTAGATATTAAAAGTGTAATTGTCACCTGCATTTAAAAAAGGCAGTTGGGATAAAAGAAGTCCTAAAATTTTGGGTTTTAGTTGGTGTTTTGACATAAATGGGCATCATGCAAGCTTTTATGGAAAGTTACGTGCCAAGAATTATCATTGGTTGAGGGAAATATTTTTTGCTAAAATTTTTTTGTATTTTAAAATGTGCAGAAATGGTTGTTTGCAAACAGCAAAACTGGTATATGTAACTTTTCTTATTGTTGGTTATATAAAAATTTTCTATAAACCTAAGTAATATTGTTGGATATATGTATATTTTCAGAGCATGGCTTTCCGCAAAAAGATTGGTGCTGACACATTGCTACAGAAGTACACGCCTCCTGAGGTAAAAAGATCTAGAATTATCACTGCTTTTTGTTTTACTATCCTCTTTTACTGATTTATGCATTATTTTTACACATGATGTTAATTACCTAGAGTTACAAAGAGTTACATTACATTAGAGTTACATGTATGCGATGTTCTGCTAAAAGTTCTGCTAAAAGTAATTTTAGCAGTCTTCTTACAGGTAAAGGACTATGTCAAACAGGACCATAGGCAGGGAGGGTTGGGGGATTCCATAGACCCCCCTTTTTGCTTTGCAAATGGTCCTCTCTGGGTAAAATTTTATTTAGGCACATGAAGGTTTCATGGCAAAAGGTCTGCTTTTT
>NW_019773985.1:10000-24518 GCF_001039355.2 Lingula anatina
GGGGGGCTTGTCAGCGTTGGTGAATAAGCAGTTTTAAAAAGGGACTGAAGATCCTATATACTTCACTCATCTGCTAACAGATGCGCTACGTGTGATTAGTTCAACTAACACAATTTTGATGTGTCAAAACATTTGTTTTTGTTTTTGCCAAACGCCAGATAAATGATAAATGACAGAAAAAGTGAATATATATTTTAACAGTAGCTGTTGCTTATGTCCCAGAATTGGTTGTCCACAAAAGGTCCGAAAAAGTCATTACAGAAAGTCCAACAATTGCTGCAGTTCAAGGTATGCTTTCCACGAAAGTTCCTGGGAAAGTGCCAACCGTCTGTTCCATGATTTTATTATTTGTCCCGGAGAACAGACGAAGTAGAGAATGAAGGAATTCTTTGGCATTACAACAGTATAAGGACCAACAGCTTTGGCATCCTTTTTTTGTTATCACCACCCTCCCGAACAAGATATTCATTAAAAGGCAGATGGAAGATCCAAAGCTTATAACGCCAAGGCAACGTTTCTTTTAAAAAGCGCATTGTATTTAACCAGGGAATCGGATATAATTCCCTGATTTAACACGCAATTAAACTGTTTACATATTTTAATGCGTTCAATTATGAGTGTATTTTTTATCATTACTCAAAGTAAAAAATGCAAATTTTGCTTTCATTTGCTTGAGCAGCATTTTCATTACGTTTTGATAAAGAAAGTGATAGATCTTTGAAATATTAGAATAGGCTTTTTGAATGAAAACTGAAAGGTGTTCAAGACGAAGAGAAACTAACGCGGAAGAAGAAAAAATTTGAGTTTGTATTCACAAATTGTTTGAGATAAGGCCTATTTACCATGACTAAAATATGAAAATGGAACATCGTGGTCATCAGGGATTTTAAAATTTTACCACCAGGATGTAAACTTATATATATAGCCTTAGTTGGTTTTACTTTTGGCAAGAGAGGTCGTGACTCACTCGCCTATTCGATGACAGGGCGAAGCAGGATTTGTATTGTTCTTTCCTTCACTTCCTAATAGACTGCCCAACAGTGCAGGAAAAACCCACAACCACAGTGATGAACAAGACATCACATGCGGCAGCATCTCTAACAAGACACCTGCAACTGCTTAGAAACGAAACGCTGGAGTATTTTATATATAAGTTACTCAACACTCGGGATTTGTTTGTTTTCACACGTGCACCAACTTAACGCTCGCTGACCGCTTCGTGTACCATCAAGATATACAGGTAGCCTGGCTCAAATAGGAATATGGCCGACACAGAGAACAAGGAGAAAACGTCAATCACAGAAAAGTTTAACGACAATTTGGATGAAAACTCCGGCGAAAATCATTCTTTTTTGGGAGTATTCCGAGGCAGAAATGTTGACGAGCCTTACACTCACTATATGAAGAAGAAAACGTTTGCGCAGGGGTAAGATGTCATATATTCTGTGCAACAGTTTGCGTTTATGCATGCTTTATGAGTTCTTCAAAGAAAGATTCTTTCGGAATTTTTGGTGTCTATGCATGTATTGACAATGTTATATGGTATAAATTTAATATCTTTCATTTCTCCAGGCTGTTAGACAAGGCTTTGCTCGCAGCTAATGCCAGTCAGTTAAAGGTGGTATGGCAGTTGAAAGGCCAGGAGCCGTTCTTTGAATTACAAGTTTCCATGCTGATCGGATCTATTATTTTACAGTTGATAGTGGCACTTCTCCTTTGGTACGAGGTAGGCCTACGTTACGTGTGTGCAAAAGGATGTTTGAGGGAAAGAGAGAAATAACTTCGTCCATGGTGAACGCATTCATCTAGTTCATTCTTAAATATATTTATGTTTTTCTTTTTCTCGTTTTAAAATGTGTTGCATCTATGTAAAATTAGTGATATTGCTCGTCTTTTTTCAGACGATGACAAACCTGCACGACCCACCAAATCGACTCAACTACGAACACAGAGATGAGTACGAAGTGGCATTACGTGACTGGTGGAACAATAACGGACAGAGAAACCGAGCGCGGCACGTCGGCAGCACAATATCCACACTCTTCATTATTGTTATTTTGTTTATGAATATCATCATTGCTGTCTTTGGAGTGAACATTCCTCCAGCCGAAAAACACTTTAATGGCAACATACCCATTAATGAATCATTAGAGCGAAACTAGCTAATGGCACTGTTTTCAGTCTATATTTGTTTCAGTTTTTTTTATCTAAAAATGAGAGGAGCGGGTGGGTGATAAAAACGTCCCGGACTTATGACTTTCATCTATATAATTATAATTCAGTGAAATGACACTGTATACTACTTTATGATGTTGCCTCTAGCTCATAAAAGATCCTAGTTTCATTCACACTGAAGAAAAAAAGTACAAATATTTCCTCTTGTATAGAACAAAATGCTCGTAGAGGTAGAGCTGTATTGGATGTTGGGTCATACTGTCCTTCTTTCTCGATCTTCGTCACCTCAAGGAGTAACTCCTTGGTCACCTAAGCCAATTACTTTAGGCATCTTGGTGTAAAATGACTCAATATCATGTTCTGTTCCACCGAGTGGACGGTGTGATCGTGAAACCTTTGCATCACAATTCACAAGTAAACACGAAAACTCATGTACTGATTTGTACAAACATTTTATTTCGCAGGTTTCGTTATGAATATGCAAATGTTGCATACAATGTTGACTGACATGTCAAACATTAATGCCACGATTCTAGTCTGTAGGTCATTTGAATATTGAAACAAAATGAAGAGAACGAATAGTAAATTGAACGCTCCATTTTGCAACAAAACGCGTATCTATAACAAATTTAATTAGCTGGCATAAGCATCAAATGCTCATCAGATCCTTACTATTTTGTTGTGATTTTGTGATCAAATAAAAATCTGGAATGTCTTGATGTGTTGTAGTGTGACTTTTTTAAATGCAATATTCAAAGGGAGTAGACTATAAAATGACTGGATTGCCCTCACATGAATCCATTTAACATCAAAAGAGCACACCTAACACAACAGAAAAATCTTATAAATTAAATTTGGTTATAATTGGGTCTGAATATACATCTCTCTGCCCAAAGTAATAAAATAAAATCAACTGAATCCATATAAACTTTGGATATGAAAAACCAATCTTAAACTTGACTTTTAAAATGTTGATCGCTATTAATATGTTTGACAACAACATAGACACTTTTCTTTTACATCTAATACAATGACCATGTCATCATTTAAAGCACTGAGCTTCTAAGGGCACATTAGCTGTAAGTATATCCAGCTCCCATTGGTAATACAAGTCAATTGTTTAGAGTACAATATACAGTACTCAGGTAGATAAAGCTTTACCCTATTTGGTTTGCTAGCCACTCAAAGCAAGCACCAAAAGCAGTTGCTTTTTTTGAAACACAAAACTGGCCTCTTATCCAAATACATTTGAATATCAAGTCCTAGTAGTGTGAATAAAAAGGAAAAACTGCACAGTTATCTTGCCATTTATAGCACCTCTTTACGAAGTCTAGCTTTCTGAAGAATCTGTGTTCTTTTTCTTCTCTCTACTGCTTTATTACCCACAGTCTGAGTCAGGGCAGGCAGAGACACTTTCTCAGAGGAGGCAATATAGGCAACTTCAGGTCTGAAATGAAGAAAAATAAACTGAAAATAACATGAGTATCAGAAATGCTTATATAGCAATCATAATTACTGATTTTAAAAATTCACTCCCTTATTCATCTGGAAATATTAATTTCAACAATCCTGCATTGTTCATGGTATAGAGCTCCTTGACATTGACCATTTCACAGTTCTCCAGCATTTCACACTGCGCATGCCCAGGAATAGCCTTGTGGGAAAGGTCATGCCAGTGTCCTTGATTGCCTCTACATGGTAAATACAGATTTTTGACTGCAACTAGCTTTTCTACATAACATCTGCTATTTTTTTCAGATGGGGGCATTACATGTTTTAGACATCTGTATGATATAATTCAGGGCAGATGAATGAGTTCTCATTTAACTGAAACTACTTTTTATATGCTACAGATATGAAAATTGTTAAGAACTTCCCCTAAATGCAAAAGCACAACGGCTGACCCTTCAACCACGAAATGGTCAAAAGATGGTGGGACCCAAGAAGTTTTTTTCTTGAAAAATCATACAACAAAAATATTGTGCACATTAACAAAGAAATAGGCATGTTTACCAACTTACAATTTCCTTCCAGGATGTTTGTGTATTTTTGGCAATCTAGCTTGTGGGTCCAATGCAACTACTTCCCCCTTTTCTTCTTCTGCTACATAGGCCTTAGCTAGCAGGTATGCATCTGGGGTCCACTTGTGAGAATACAACACATCACGCAGATCTGACTTCAACCTATTCAACTGAAAGATAATCCAAATTTATGAAAGTTGGTAATGAAAACATTTTTTTATGCAACGGAGGTAAGATGCACATATTTTTAGCCTAATTCATCAAGCTTTTTCCAAACATTATGCACAAAAGATGGATAAGATGGATTACCTCATGTGACTGTTTCTCGTTGACATGCTGCATGTGCCGAATGATCATCTCGCACTCCTGTAGAGTAGGTTGCCGTGGAGGCTGGTTGGCAGGGTGGATTTGCAATGGGTTCAGACTGGCTGTGATGCTACTCATATCTATAGGTGTGTTTTGAGGTTGGCCATATGCTGCTGGGGATTCATGGCTCTGACTGGACACCTGTTGCTGTCTAAAATTGTAGCAATAACATTCCGTTGCAACAAATTTTCATAAAAACATGACATGCTACATCTAAGTTGCAAAGTAAGATTAGCGCATAGTTAAGATTTTCACTGCAAAGCTTTTAAACTTCAAACATTGGGTCTTATGTTGCATTTCACCTCATTGTCAGATTGTTCCAATTGTGCATTTAATTTTGATAATTATATTTAGTTATAAGGTTTTTTTTACTATAAATTTATGTTGACAAGAATATAAATAATCTGAAGTCCCCTGCAGAGTTGATACTGAATTATTCATTATAAGTTATTTACAACTGAATATTAAAAACAAACAGTTGTACCCAAAACCAAATGATGATACTGAAGTAATTATTTCTGAAAATGGCTCTTACTGAAAATAATAGAGGCAATATTACTTACAGTTCTTTACTTTTGCTTTGTTCTTGTTCCAAAAGCTGTTTGAGATAAGTATTGTGGTTCCTTGCCTCCCTTAGAGTCTCTTTTAAGTCTTTTATTTCTTCTTCTAAGAAAATGTGCTTTAATTCTGGCTCTGAAATCAATCAATAAATCAATAAATAAATTAAACCTCAATACAGACATGATCAAATCAATCAGTTATTTATATTTGTAGATCAGCTAAAAAAGGCCAAAGATGACAGAAAACTATGAAGATGTATCACATCAACAAACAATGCTGGAAAAGAGGAAAATTTTGAAATTCTAAAACTGCTGTGTTGGACATATATTGACAAATATGTGCACGGTATTGACTACCAAGAAACAATGAATATTTCATAACTATGAAGATCTTGGCTATAATGAGTGCTGATGGTTTTGCTGTTTCCTCACCTTGTGACTGGTCTGTTACAGAATCCCCCTCTGCTGTTCTTGACCTCAAGGATATTGAGCTTTGCTCTGAAATAAAATCCAACCAATTACTTGAAACATTTAGAATTAAAAGGCCGAAAAACTTGAGAGATTTAATATAATCAAGTCACTTGTCAAGCAACATAATGGTTTGAAAGGTACAAGAGAAATTATAACACAGTTTTAGAAATGTTAGAAGTATAAAATAATGGGTAAAACAAAGTTTACCTTTATCTGTAGGTCTGTCAGGCACTTCCAGTTTTTGTGAAGTTGCATTATTGGCACTTGAGGAATTTAACTGCTGATTCTTTTGAATCATAATCAACTCAAACTGGAGATCTGAAGAAGAAAAAAAAAGCTGGTTAATTATCAATATGAAAGGGTAATATGGAATCAGATCATATCCTTTTTATTTTCCTTACCTTCAAAGCTACAAAGAGTAAGTAATATATGAATACTATATGAAAAGCATTCTTATCACCAATTTAGCATACTGTGAATTATTCATCAAAATATAAAGCCCTCCTTAATTCAGGTTTAACACCATAATCAATTACTTGATTGAGACCTGTTGATGTATTGTTTCATGATGTCAATATCAAATCAATGAATACCAATTTCACATTTACCCAAAAGACTCTCATAAGAAAGAGTAAGATCAATAACTAATTAAGTCAGTATTCTCCCATAATTCAATAAACGTGTGTGAAGTCAAGCAATTTCAATTAGCACCACTGCAAATTAACTTTTATTACTGGAGAATTACAAGACTAAATCTTTTGTAGGCATTGAAGCAGACTGATTAAATGTAAATATTCCAGACGTCCTCAACACAAAATGTATCTCCTCTTAATTACCTTTGTTTTCTTTTTTCAGAGCTTCTATTTCTTCATGCAAACTAGAAAGCACCTCCTTATGTTGATGTTTTAGAAATCCTATGCTTTTTTCAAGGTACTGAATCCTGGTCACTGGATCCATGCTTGTAAAGTCTAGATCTCTGTCTGACTCTGAAGAGCCAGGAGGGTTGCTAGCACCTAGATCCGCCATTGGCATTGGGTTAAGTCTGTCTTTTACAAATGGCTTTGGATATCTGGCCTTGTCCAATGTATGAACTCTTGACCACTGTGGGAGATTATTCAGGGGTGGTAGCTGCGTTTGAGCAGACATCAGTATTATTGTTTCTCTATTCTAATCTGCTAAAACTATATGTGCTTCTAAGTTAGTGCAGACTACTATGTGAGCCACGCTATCCAGTCAATTCTCAGTAATTTTCTGTTCAATGGTATCTGAAAAGAAAAAGACAAGAGTAAACTATAAATTTAAGGAGATGGTTGTTTCCTGCAGAGCCCTAAATTTTACCTGCACTGATTTTCATTTCATTGTCACTTCAATCTTCTTGAAACATTTCATTACTATTATAACCTCCTTTTTAATAATATAAAATAGTCACCTGTTTGAAATTAAGTTTGCATTTCAATAGTACCAAGATACATTGGTATGAAGCTTTATTGATATCAAAGTTCTTTACTCTAAGGTTCACTGGTCCAATTTTTTATGGTTTAATTGTCTCTAAGTTCAAAGGAAATTGATGTGTTATTGCCCTAACAACCTCATATTTATAAATGAAGTCAACTAGGAAATGAAAGAAAATCTAATTAATTGATGTATTAAGGATTTTATGCAATAAATGTACAGGCATAATGCAGCCTCTCATATTTGAACACAGCTGTCATTTTCAGACTAATTCAGCACATTGTCCTTGCAGAAATGAACTGGTAGTATTGGTAAAATGCTCAAGTGTTTTCATACAGCAGTTATACATTTGAATTTATATTAATTTTCAAAACTGTGGATGAGATATAAATAATGACAACAATAATATCAAACAATTCATAAAATTAATATTTAATATTCAAGCTCAGACAATGAAGCATCTGGTACTGGCATCACCTTTACCACAGTGTACCTGTAATTTAGGCCTATTAAATCTACATAATGTTAATTTAAATACCCAAAACTCCTTCTGCCCTCCACACAGGTATATCTTCTATGTATCAATAAAGCAGTAAATGTCCTAATATATATTTAACTAAACTAAGATAAAAATGGTTCTTACTCTGAAACAACTGCTTCAACTAGTCCTGTCTCCATTACGATGGCTGCTGCTTTTTTCTCTTCACTTTGGCATGCACAAACATTTGGCTTTATATGCAAATGAGAAGTTGCTTAGGCCAAGTTGGGAGAAACCAAGAACAGGTCAAAGGAAAAATTGTGCATAAGACAAGAAAACAAATGCATTATTTCAATAAAATAAATGTGTAGATGATTCATTTATTTCTAAAATCTCAAGATAAAAGAAAAATGTGATTTTACAATATTTTTTTATTTTATTTCCAATTAGATTTTCCAACACGTTGAATTCTTCTATTAGAGGTCATCACTAAGGGGATTTGTTTACAAAACAAAGACAAAGACTAAAGTTAATGAGAAAATTATCTTTGTAGACGTTTCATATACATTATACATTCCAGAGCATGTTTTCTATTTTCTATAGCAATATGTAATGCAAGATACATATATTTTTGAAAAAATAAAATTCAAGACATCAACTTCCGGAATTCCTGTGTTGCTCATCTTGTAGAGATGGCAGCACTGCATCAAGTATGGCGGTTGATACAAAGTTCCTGTAAATTACATATGTGATTTGTTAGTGTGATAGTCACAAAACTGCAACGCACATTTACTTTTTCTTGTAAGTATCGAGACCTCGAGAAGAAATGTCACATGATTTATGGATATATTGAACTTCAAACCTTAATTTGAAGCGTTTAACCGTGAGTCCAAATAATCTCCTAGTAATAGTAATAAGACAATTTCCAGTTTAAGCATTTATGCCAGAGGCACACAGTAGAGTTTGTAAGATAAAGTTAAATACAAGTAAAAACTATCTCTATTTTGCACCTGAAATGAGTAGTGGTATCTCTTAATGTTTTCCATACCTCATGACTTCATTTAAAAATCAAATGATTTTGCTGCAGATACAATGTAGCATGTTATTCACATTATTGTTTGTTCCGTACATTCATTAATGTTTTTGATATCTACTACTATATGTGCTTATGCCGCACATTTAAGATCAAATTTAACAAAACACTACTTTCTATAAACTGTTTCATACATAATTGGCATAGAATATAATCTTACAAGAATGTATATTGGGGAATTCACTAAGTGATAAAATTATATTATACATATCTATTCCTCTGAAATAATAAAAAAACATAATATTTACCTTTGACACCCCAACCCTATCATTATGTAATGTTGTAATCAGCCGTGAGCCATGCATGGGTGACAACTTTACATTGATGCAAAGTTGCATTGTCCCATTGTTGTGATATCATTAAAATATAAATTCTGACATAGAAAATTGGTTTTATTTATTTTCATTTGCTCCACATAAATTTGTGTAATGACAACACTGTATAAAAGTTTATAATGAACCACATATCAACTTTGGCATTAGGTCAATATGTTTGTGTTGATATCATTTCTCTAAGATCAGCAAAACAACTTGGCCTCAGCCAAATGCAATTATTGTATTGTATTTTGTTTTCATTTTCAGATAAGAGTTGACGTAAAAAATGGCAGCAGTAAGTCACTTTAAGAACCAACTGCAGTTCAACCTAAATGTTCCACCTGTGGCATCTAATCTGGCTATGAGATTTCAGAAGCCAGAGGCAATTGTGGTTGAAAAACTATCCTCCAGTCCTCCCAGGAGGCCTCCACTGTTGACCACAGCCACACCACCAATTCAGCCTGCTTCAGCTTTCAAGTTTTCTGTGGTGTCAGAAGACAGTTTGACTGCAGCAGTGAGACTTGCTAAAAGGGATTTGAAAAAGAAAAAAATTGAGGAACAGTTTTATCTCTCAAGTTTGGCACATGAGGCAAAACAGACAGAGAAAGCTCAGAAAACACAGATTCCTAAGGTCAAAGTTAAAAAGAGCAAAGAATATAGAGAAAAAGTACAATCTAGACAAGATGATGTTAATGAAAAGCCACTTGTACTGCGAGAAAAAGATGCAAGGAACAAAAGTGTGAAACAGGCTAAAATACAAACACGTTCTAAAGTAAAGAAAAAGACAGATGTTGATGTCCCAAATATTATTGTTCACATGGGCAAAAAATCTTTGCCAGGTAAGATAACTAGTCAGTTATGTTGTAATAAACTGTCAAGTAAGAAAAATACTTTTTTGACTTATTATGATATTTGATATTTTCAAATTTGAACAGTTATAGCAATCATGAAATGCAGTTTGAATATAAATATACAGGTCCACAGTATAGTTGTCAAGAAAATGCTTCTTTTAATGTCTGATAACCAAAAGTTGGAGTTGATTTTACAGTATCAACACAGTCCCCACCTACACGAGACACTGATGGTTATGTTCCTATGGTATCTCCAAGTGCTCGACATGCACAGGAAATAAGTAGGCTAAGAACTGAATTACAGAGATACATGGAACAGATTAGGAAAAGTGAGAATCGGAATGGTAGGTTAATAATGAAATTAGTCACTGGTTTGGTATTGTTGCCTATGTCAAATCTGTAAAGGGAAATTGTAGAATTATATTTTATTTTTGAGACATTAGGACTTGATGTACAAAGTGAAACATTTATGTTGTAGTTTGAAATCTAGTAACATTATTAAATTATAAACTGTTATAAACTCTGATTAATTCAAACAATTTTGATTTGAATGCAGTTTATTTTGAATATTGAATTTAATCCTTTTGTGATGTGTTCAAGTTGTCATCTCACTGACTTACATGGTGTTTTTTTTTTCAGAGAATGTCGCACCACATGTAGAAAAGACAGATGATGTGGATGAACAAAGACGAGCTAAGAGAGAAGGAGAACGTGCTTCTCGTACTTCCAGAATGCTTTATGTACTTCAACAACAAGTGAGAGAGATCCAAGAAGAGCTTTCTAGGATAGGACCAGAAAAAGTGAAACACAATAAAAAGGTATGGTGTATAAGTAAATATAAAAAGCTTATATTTGAAGCATAAAAAATAAATAAGTAAATAAAATGTGTAAATAAACAAACAAAGAAACAAATTAGTAAGATATATATTAATAATAGAAAAAAGATACAAAATAAGATAAGAATGGATATATACTAATTCGATCAATATGATATGATGAAATTTACCTTTTGGTTGTTGGGTTCTAGAGCCGGACACTCCATCGTCTTGCTGCAGCTCACCGTGGTGCGGTGAAGGCTATACAGGCCTATGTAAATCATCTACCTGAAGAAGAAACCCGTCATGGCATGCCAAAACTGTATCAAGAACTTGCCCTGCTGATACGACAGCTTTCACTTTGCTGTGCAGAGCTTGAAGTTGGAGGAGAGTCTGGGGTGCCAGATGTGGTCAAGAACATACTGGGTCAAGCAGGGGTAATATTACATTGATTATTGCTTCCAAGTGTGCTTTAAGGTCTGCTAATGCTTTTTTACAAAGTATTCGCCAAGATATGAATGGAATTTTGTCATTTTTGTCTAACACTTCACCGGGCAAGAAAAACAAGTGAATGAGTTTATAGTGGTCAAGTTTTATTTATGGACTTTAGAAATGACAAGTCAGTAAAGAAACGAAATATGAATGGAATTTGAATTGTACAACTTTTTTCACAATGTTTAATTGTATGTCCTCTTTGTGGTAGTATTGATATCAGAACAATGTGGCTTATAGGTTTTTTTTCTTTTAGGATTTAAATGAGTCTATTGAAAAAGAGCTCCAGTCTTCCCCACTGTCTCCAAAGGCAAGGCGAGCATTACGTGATCAGTCTGAGAAACAAATTTCTCCTGTCAGTAGGCAGTTGTTTCCAGGTAAATGCAGCTACTCAGCACCTTCTGTGTTTTCCAAAAATACTTTCAAACAAACATAACATGAATTGGATATTATAATGTTATGGATATTAGTAGCAAAGAAACTGTGCAATACCATATCAAACTTGATATTTTTTTTGTCTTTTTGAGAAGAAGAGGCCATGTCAGCCAGAATAGGACCTGCCACTGTGGCAAGACTAAGACAAGACATGAGACGGAGTGGTAAGTAAAGCAGTTTCTTACTCTCTTTTAAAAATGTGTACAGTCTTATGAAATCTCATTAAGTATAGTTTAAGAATAGTCTTCAAATTGTTTAGTATAACATTTTCCAGAATACTACCTTATCCTAAATATTGTTTAGTTTATAGTATAGTCAAACAACATTTCTCTTAAAGCAGTCTACAACTCTCTCTTTATTATCACTTCCATAGATGTTGATGATACCCCTGATCGTGATAGAGTTCTAAGAGCTGGCATTGAGGCCCTGGAAAGAGCTTCTAGAAATAATCCTGCCAGAGACCAAAGACCAGTAAATCCACTAGTGAAAGAAGTTATAAGTCGTGAAAGAAGGCCATGGCAGCAGTCAGGAAGAGGACTTGGGGAAGAAGAAATTACTGGTATTGGTGGTGAAACTTGGAATGCTCCTTTTGATATAAGAGATAGAGGTGCTGGAGTGAGAGCAGGTCAAACAAGATCTGTTAAGAAAAGTGTACTGCTTCCGTCTAAACTTCAGGTAAGTTGCTAAATTTAAACAATCTGTATATGCTGTGGTGGACTATGCAAGTTGCGTTTGAACAAAAATCTTCATAGAAAAGGTTTGTGAGGGACTGTTGAAGGCTTCATCAGTTGCAGTCTGAATATCAGTGGTAAAAAATAGTCAAATGTAGGTCAATCTCCAACTCATAACTTTCTTTATCAGTCCCATTTTTTTTTCAGACACAGAGAATACAGGCACAGCATCAAGCAGCACCAATTTTAAACCAGGCACATTTTGCTGAACACACATATGCATCTAGAGCCAAAGTAGTTCACTCTCCTCGGCAGTATAGGGATAGAGCAGGCAGT
Organism: Lingula anatina; assembly: GCF_001039355.2. The sequence continues at coordinate 22,531 of NW_019773985.1, forward strand.
CCACATTCTCCTAGGTATGGATAAAGTATTTTAGCAAGTGGATGTGTTCTTTTTTGGCCTAAAATTTTTTTTTTTTTTTGTATCATTGAATTTAATCAACATTTGTTTATTTGTATTTTTCTTTACTTAGATACTATTTGTAGCACAGTACTATTCTGTTTATGAATTATTGATGTTCTGGTTCTTACAGAAGCTCAAGTGCACCAGCAAGTCCAGAGAGACACATACACAGAGGAGAATATCCAGACTATCCCAGACCAAGAAGCCTGTCTTCTGACAGGAGTCCCAGAATTGGAGACAGGAGTCCACGATTAGGAGAGAGAAGGCCATGGCTGGATGAGAGAAGCCCAAGACCAATTTTAAGAAACCCAATGACTCCATACAGAGAAAGAGAAATTAGAAGGTACTGCCATAAATGATTCACTTGCAGAAGCAAGTTGTCTTCAACAGAAAGAAAATTTTCATTTTACAGATCTTGTTTTCTGATATATATGCTCTGATTTTAAGTAAAGACAAACATATGCATCCTACGACTTAGGGGAAGCAACTTGATGAATAGTTATTCATCCACAAACCAGGCAGTTTAAATTTGTCATTAGTTGTGGTCAACCCAGATATCACCAAATGTACAAATTGATTGATATTGGTTTTAAAGGATCTAATCTGCAGTAGGAGACCCTTATTAATTTGTTTACTTAATTGTTTGTCTACTTCATTCCAGGATTAAACCCTCAATTGTTGATTCATATCAAAGTGTTAGTGATCTGAAGTAATAGTCGTTCCTTTAAATTTCAAATAAGACAGATGCAATATTTGATATTTGTAGTAAACTTCTATTGATTTGTCTTGGGGTCAAAGTAGACAAAATGGATTGGTCAAAAAGTCCAGACCAACTGTCAGTCTGGTTTTCTTAAGATTCACTTCCCCAAATTAAGATAACATTACATTTAAAACACTAACATTTAAAAATTAAGAACTGCACAGATGAAACAAAACATTGATGGATATTTTCACTTGCAGACAACTATGGCTTGACAGAGAAGCTGCTAGACAGACCAGAAATACAGAGATGGCCAGACACTTAGAGCTTGATCGCTTCAGAAAGACCAGGTAAAATTTTGAATGTTTACTTATTATTTAATACTTGTTTTGAACTTAAGTAAGAAACTACTGAAAGTTTCTAAAGTCACTAATCCATCCAATTTATTATTTATTAGAGCTGAAAGACAACAGGCAAGAGAACTGGTATTTGAAGCTGAAGCTGAAATTAGGAGACGATTACAGCCATTACTAAAGCAAGCCCAGGTAACTGAAATATTATTCCTGGTAATAGCAAACATCAACACTACACATCTATACACTTAAGTTAACTTTATTGATATTGTCTATCTGCAAACATTAATTAAAGGCTTTTGTGCTGTTGCAGAGATAGGTGCTATACTTTATTACAGATCTTGCCACTTAGACGTGCCAATTTCATTACAAAAGGTTGATATTAATTGTACCACCAGCGTTAGCGCTGGCGGTACACATGGTTTCGGTCCCGTCCGGATCGTTCTGCCGGCTCCGCCGGACGGCTACCGTTACCGCTTCTCCTCCTAGGCGGTAAGGCCCCCCGTACCCATCTCTTGGATTTAGGTCACCTATAATCTCAACTCGTTCCACGTAAAATTTGGGCTTTGTCGGTATTGGGGTCTGGGTGTGGCACTCTTTGAAATGCACCCTTGTCCAAAAATGGCAAAATTAAATGCTAATTATCTACCCTACGGAAGGGGTTATGGGAAAAATTTCTACAGACGGCTTTCCAAAAGTCATATGTGTAGATTTCAAATATGCCCTTGGATTTGACCTTTGACCTTTACTTCAAGGTCAAACGGGCCAAAATTTTCAAAAAAATTAAATTTTTTACGAAAAAAATTTTTTTTGCCCTGTTATTCAGACACCACACAGACTTAACCAATAATATTATTGGAAAGTGTTACCCTTCA
>NW_019773986.1:9365-28848 GCF_001039355.2 Lingula anatina
CAAAATGGCGGGGGGGGGGGGCGGTAAGGGGACGGGGGGGGCTGCCCCCCCCCCCCCCCCCCGGAGGCTACGGCCCTGTGTGTTGATCAATTTTTATGAACGCGTAAAGTTCAGCTAAACTACCAAGGTGAAATTATCAATCACTTGTCCGAATTCTACATTAATGTTGAGCGAATCCTGCTTTGTTGGCGTACTATAATTTTCAGTTTTTATCTGATGTCAAGCCAAAGCCAAACAGAGTGAACATTTCAAAAAATCTGTTTGATCTATGTTACATCTTGTTCATTTCTATCTGCGCTAACTGATGATAAAAGGTAGAAATAGGATATATGTAGCGTAAACCACCAGTGACCCCCTATGCTGTATGGTTTAAAGGGTATTTGTTCCTCTACCACAGTTAGACGCAGCTGTCGCAGGTCATAGTGTTTTAAATCTAATGGGATTTTTCTTAATCACCACTGAAGGCGTCGCCATCTACCATTCCTAAAACGATGTGCTTTGGCATTGTTTGTATTTCGTGGATTTTGTTTATAAGATCACTGACCTTGCCATTTAACAAATGTTTCTTCGATTTACCCTTTTTAGACCCTATACACATCGTCTTTCTTTATGACCTGAATCATTTCAGGTTAATACAAGATTTCCTCTATCTCTTCTTGTTTGTAATCTGCCCCCTTGTAGACTGGTAGTGACCTGTTTAAACGTTGTGTTATCGTAAACAGCTCCTGCGTCCATCCCTGCTCGTATCCTTTGGCAAAGGGAGATCTATCTTTGCTCAACCTTACGGTGTCTCCCACCTTGGATTTAAACTTTTCTTTTTTTCAAATTTCATACTTCCGTAAAGGTTTTTCATACCACATTCAATTTTTTTTCTTTTGACGCCCCCGTTGGTGACGTACCAATGCTCCCATGTTCAATTGTGTTGTATCCCGTCAATAGTTGGACTAGTGTGTATGAATATTCCAATGTAATGTTGTCGGTTAAGCATTTGTCCATGCGAGATTTCAAGGTTCAGTTTAACCGTTGGACAACAGAAATTTTCGTTTCAGCATTTTTGTAAAAACGGGTATTCCTTAATTTCTCAGGTATGCCTGGAATTTTCTATTTGAAAATTTTCTTCTGCATCAGTTTGTAGGAATGCTGGGTTTCGACCTTCGGCTAAAATATTACTAAAAGCTTCTGATACACTATCCGCTGTTTTTGATTTGATGGCCACAACCCATGCGTAGTTTGATTATACATCAATCACAGTTAACCACATTTTCTCTCCTTTGTTGTATTTTAATAATTTTCTGGGGTCAGCTAAGTCCGCTTGCCATTGCTGATCTGTGCGACCACCAACAACAAGTTTGGGATAGGCTATTTTTCTCTCTTTTAGCACGTGGTGTATACGTATCTTTCTTGTAAAGAACTCTCTGATTTGCTTACGGGTATATTTATTAATCTTTTTGCGCCGGTTCATATGATTTCGACACACTTCCAAAACTAGCAGGGTGGGAAGGGTCGTAATATATTTTAAGTGACCTCTCTAAAAATAAAGTCTAAAAGTCTAAAAGATTTTTCAAGAGATATCAGCAGAATGTATCTGACTTATTCATGGCTCAATTCTTTACATCTAGGGACACATCCGTGGAAGTTGTTGTTGATTCTGTGTACAAAACGTTTTCCCAATATCTCCTCCATGTATCATTGATTCATCAGCAGCACTGTCCATGCAATAACCTCTGTGTACGTTTGTGTGCTTTTTAAATCGGTTATTACTTAATGTTTTTAATGTTGCCACACCTACACAAAATAAACTACTGCTACTATGTGCCCAGTATATATCTAATGCTGTATATAACTCTAAAGAGTCTGCGTTAGGGGTGTAACGGTACACTTTTGGGGGTCATGTGCAGTAAATCGAGTCTGCCACAAATGGTGGGGAGGCGTCCAGGCGATCCAGATCCATGATTCACAGTTTCTGTTGCACTAAAGGATGAGTTAAATCCCAAACGTTTTATATGAAATGGTCCGTGACTAACTACGAGATATTACGAGACTTCTTTTTCGGCTCTCTGGGGACGACCCAGTTGGGGCCTTCATACCCACTACCAATTTCGCCTTGGAGAAGCACAATGTTTCTTAGCTCATTTGGTTCTCTGTTCTGTTTCTGATATTTCAATAAAGCTTTCTAGATGTATTTCACGGGCTGATGGAAGTCCAAATGCTTTAAGTAGTCTTCTTTGGAAATAGGTCTGTTGCTGACGGGGTTACATTGATAGCAGTGAGGATGATATAGACTAGCTGGCATTTAGCGCGCCATAAAAGGAGCGGCTAGCCAATTGCTGTGGCCGAAATAGGTAATTCCATGGTAAAACAAATCACAAAGTGCCTCTGTGAAAAGCCACGAAACAGTCATCAAAATACGACGAATACACAAACTCTCCCCCCCCTCCCCCGTCACCTTGGTGTAGTCTCTCTCCTCCAGCACCAAGTATCATGTTTCGAGATCAAAAGAAAACGAATCCCATCTTTCCAAGATGCTCTTCGCCTTGCTATCATTAAAACAGGACTTTTTCAAGGTGTGCTCCATGTTTCCTTTCTCCAGTGGCGCAGGGATGAGCATTCACATAAGTCCGACAGTAATACACGTAATCAGCCATTTAACAACCGAACCGACTCTCGCTGTTAAGTTATACGGATACTTGGAGAAAAATGATTTGGAAAAAAAAATTCCATATTAAATATCGAGTCTGTAGTTTATTCATTTCTTTTATTATTTCCCTAATCCAAATTTATTAAGACATACAGGTACGAGGATACGAATATATCGAGTGACCTCCAAACGCCATGCAGTACTAATCCAGCACTTGCCTGATAAATGAACACAGCTTATCTTCTTTTATTTCTTATTTTACGAAGTGAAAGAAAGGAGGAATGAAAAATGTTTTAACGTTGAACCTTCATTTAGCGGGCTGATACAAACACTTGCGCTCGGTATTGTTCACTCCTTTGGCGCTTAAGCATTCTTTTCTGTTAAATGTCATCTTGGTAAATTGCCTCGCCATTCAGTTTAAGAGGCTTCCTCATGTTTCAGAAACAACATGTTTGCCGTAGCGATTTTGATAAAAATTGGAAGACAAAATCTACTCAACATATGTGTAAAATATATTAAAAAATGGGTTTGTTTTCGAGAAGTAGTGTCCCAAAAAAGTTACGGAGTTTGTAAACAATTCGTAAGTGGGTACGTTACACCGCAAAATGCCAAGCGTCACCGACTTCGATAAACGTACATTTTTGTTGACACATCCGTAACTCTTCGATCAAAATAACAAAAAAAAAAATCCTTAAGAATGAATTAAATATTTTATTGCATGGTATATTCTGATCAATAGTCCGTATCGTAAAAAAGTGTTCTATCTAATATAAGGGAGCGTCATTAAAATTATCCGTGTAAAATATATTAAAAAATGGGTTTGTTTTCGAGAAGTAGTGTCCCAAAAAAGTTACGGAGTTTGTAAACAATTCGTAAGTGGGTACGTTACACCGCAAAATGCCAAGCGTCACCGACTTCGATAAACGTACATTTTTGTTGACACATCCGTAACTCTTCGATCAAAATAACAAAAAAAAAAAAAAAAAAAAAAAAATCCTTAAGAATGAATTAAATATTTTATTGCATGGTATATTCTGATCAATAGTCCGTATCGTAAAAAAGTGTTCTATCTAATATAAGGGAGCGTCATTAAAATTATCCGTGGCATCTAGGTATGGGAACAGCATCTTAGGGGACACTGACACATGAGGAACCTATCAGACACTGTGGTAATTAGTGAAATCTGTCACTTCATGGAGGGGTTTGTCTTGGGATGAAGCGACGGACTGAAGGAAGATACTCAGGCTGTATGAGGGAGGCCGTGTAAGGGTAAGTAAAGCAATTTGGCTTAAAGAGGCAGAGAAGGATACATGCAAGAACACAAGGGTCATCTTATAGAGCGGCAAGTGATTTATGTTTTATTGTTATAATTTATTGCTGAGTATTAAATTCATCGTTCCAATTAACAGATGATAAATTGAAGAGATGGACAGATATTTTATTTACTAACCCGAGACGGAGGCTCTGTCATCGTAAAGAGAAGGGAAGATTGATAAAATGCATGTTTGTCTGACATGTGAGCATGCACTATTAGTTCATCTGCCATGTGACATCATCATATAATCATCGTGTTAATTTTTTGGACGAGGGACATATTTGTGGCCATTACTGGTCCACTGTCTGACTTTTCACAGTTATAAAAACATATTGTGTACATGTGGCAACTGTCCTATATATTGCTATAATAAAAGTAATAGTGAGGCTGTTGGTATGTATCCCCCCATATCTCTCTCATTTTAATGCTTCTTAATACCTGGAGCAGAAACCTACCTATTTTTAGAAACGTCATGGAAAAATCATCATCAAAAATCCAATGATGGGGAAGAACTGTGTGTGTCTGTAAAGAGCTGAGCCCACCAGTGTGTTCTTTTAAAGCATTCACTGAAAGGACAGTCACAACATTGTCTGATAGGCTGTTCATATGTCATTGTCCCTAAGACCTTGTTCCTATACCTAGATCGATCTAGCAGGGTCAATCCATCTCCGAGCTTTAGGGGTTTCTTGCTAAATTACATTCAGTTTAAGCGGCCCTGATGTCTGGCATGCTTACTGAAGCTGAAGCGTAACTCTGATGCTCAAATGATGCGAGGCTTTGGTAAACAAATAGCGTATCCTACTGACACTCCCGCTTCTGCAAACGAGTCATCAAAAATGACCAGATTGCTTAAATTTGCACAAAAAAGTGCGTGCTCAGGCTGAAAGTCAAGCGTCATCCCTTTTCTAAATGTTATGTTGTTGATGGTGTCTTCCATTTCAATAAGAAACAGTTGCAAGATCGAATAGAAATAACTTGATTTATCAGGAGGCGCATAATATTATGTATCATTATACATGCGTTTAGCAGAAGACTTTGGACCCAAGTAGTTTTCCTACATTTTGTCGGGCAGAAACAATCATCGCACTAGGTGATTTAAACCTTAAGTCACCCATGATGATTAATGACATTTGCAAGGCACAGCAGGAAACTTTGTAATAGTTTTCTGTCACGTGTTTGTTCTCATAGTACATTTATACCACTCACCTTTATTTTTGTAGCGCTCTTTTCAAAAGTTTCTGAATATTCTGCCAGCTCATCATTGCTTATAGTTCAAAGTCTTGCTGTAGTTCAAATGATCCACGCGTGCGACTAATTCACTGTCGGAAATACAGCTCTGACATAATTCTAAGTGATCCATGTTGCCTTCCCGTGCCCTTTAAATTTTGGAACATTTATATGCAGCGTAGTGCAATAAATCGGCATTTTTCTCAATCTCCAACTTCATAGAATGTTCCAGGAAAAATTATATAATAGTATGGTTCGAACGAATCTGATAATTTATTTAAATGACTGATCGTTTTCTCAATCCCTAGGGTTATACAATGATAGTTCTGTAAGCCTTTGCCTCATTATTTTGCAAACAATCATGGTTCAATTAGTTCAATTATTGTGCAAGGAAGCTAACATATCGTTCATGTTTGTTATTCACAACATGGTAGCTTTAACTTTTATGCAGCATCTAAAGTATTTCAGACTGTAGCACAAAACGTTGCTTCTAAAGGACCGTTTGCTCCACTTCTATGCTTACGTTATATAGTTCTGTCTGTGACATGAGGTTTGAGTCGTTATTATTTCCTTGGTGACAAAATACACATGGCTTCTCAAGCACTTTTAACACGGGTGGTGTGGTCATTGTGGTGAGTATGGCTTATTAGGTCAATTCATACAGAAGTGACAATATGGACATCTAATTTCTTCACAAGCTACAATTGAGTCCACACCCCTTATAAATAATGTTGGAAATATATGGAATAATTAATACTCTTTGGTTAATGGTATATGATGGTTGTAACACAATGTATTGAGAGGCTTTTGACTAATGTAACACATTTATAACAGACACAGTCAATAACATCTGACCTCAGTATAAATATACATCATGTATAGTTATTTAAATTTTTCAACTGTATGGTCACTGTAGTGTTGATATTGACAATTTAATAACCAATATTTTATAGTCATAATCCATAAACCGTAATATATCATGATAAACTGTACAGTCATATGTATATTTTAAAATGATTTATAAAGATATATGTGGAATATACAAACAATGTACTACAAAATATTGTTACAGAATTTTAGAGATAATATAGATAACGAAGCATTTGTTTACCCTGTATATTTTCTATCATACTGTTATCTGGGTGTTTAGAATCATAAAACACATTTACATATGTGAGTTGTTTATATTGGATTAATTACTTCTTGCACAGTGTAAGTGTGGGCAATTTTTTGACCTTATTCTTAGAATAATTGGTAAAATAACAGAAAGTGATAGTTTATATGATGTTTTTTATTGGATTTTATAGGGGGTAGCCTTAGAAAAAAAAAAGTAATATTTTGGACTATACGATTATGATTTGTTTATTTTATAAGTGTATTGTATCTTACATTAGCTAAAGGTTTGAAAGTGTTTCAGTTTGTGTTTGATAATTACCATATAAGATCCAACTCCCAAGCCAATGGGCATTTTTGCTCATATAACCTACAAAAAATATTGTATTATTGGTATACATTAGTATGTTATATATGAAAACGAATACTTGTAAATGAAAAATGAGGTAGATGTTTAACGCTGCAAACTATAGCATTACGTATGTGTAAAATTATTAGTTATTTGAAAGTGTTAGATTTATTTATGCTTATTATGTAATTGTGAGATTTTGGGGTGTTTATATTTAATACTATTAAGTGCTGTAACACATGTAAGTTATGTAAAGGGTCCGGCAGATGAAGCACATAGTTGATTGAAGTGGCACAAGAAGATTAGATTTTCATGTAGTTCCTTAAAGGACACAATTACATTGGGATGTGAAACATCCACTTACGAAGAGATGAAGTCCTTGTCATATTGAGTATGAATTAAGAAACACATATAATTTCAAAAGAACATTCAAACGTTCATAACTATAAATGAGTTATTCAGTCTGGTGTAGTCTAAATCTATATAGATACCAGTATCTATAGTACTGATATTCAGTATTTTATTAAATTGTTGTGGAAGCTTTTTCCTGTGTGAAGAAATGTACAAAATAAGAACACGTCCTATCTTTATCATATACATGATATTATAATGATTACTAGTTTTGGCTTACTAGTTATTTGCTCACTTTATGTGTTTGCAGTAGTCATAAAATATCTAAATTGAACTGTCTAATTATAATTTTGAATTGCAGAAAAAATTGTGTTTATTAGCCAACAGTTTGTTATGAAGAGACATGGAGATTTGTAAAATTATAAATTACCAAAGGGTTGAATCATACGTACACAATCCAGACGCCATTGTATCTAAAGAAAATCTGTTGACGGCGTACAATATACACGCTAGAGGCTTATTTTGTATCCCTGTAGTCTAAACATGGACCATGCATTCTTTATTTCTCCGGGTAGCATAAATGAAAGTGAGTGTCATATTAAAGCAACAGTAATCCATAAAATGTACAGTTTATATAATGAGGAAGACGACGAGTTGGAGCTTTTTATTTCATTTTATTTTATTCCCCAATTTATTTTAAGTACAAATTCAGAAGTATTTAAACTGTATTTCTCAGTTTTGGTCCAGCATTCATTTGTTTCGTTACATTGCCCTTTTCGTAAATACCAGGATTTTTTATTCTGATTTGTCAACCCATTATTCGATTTTTTTCTACAACGGCAATCTCCAAGATTCATGTTTTGATTAGAAATCTATATTAATATTATATTTACACTGTACATCATATTTGGATCTTATCCAACACTTATTTTGCATGTATTTCAAACGTTGCAGGAACAATTTGATTGTGATATCAACAAATCTGTTTGCTTATTTTGGAAATGAAAGATGCGTAAATCCTGCTACAAAGACGTAAAATTAGCACTGGAAAAGACGCAAATACCGTCCTGCAACGTGCAATCAGAGCAATCTTTGATATGAGATCCTCAGTCTCACGAGACATCGAGACAGTGTGGCTGATCCAGGGTTGTGTTTGGTCAACAGACTCAAAGGCAGGTCAGAGGTCAGTCCCTTTTTTCTTTTTTTTTTGCCGCCTCAGTTAAAAGGCCCCGGACTGCGCGGAGTTAATTTTTCAAATAGTTCACGTTGTATTAAATTATCCTTTATCAACAATAATTTGTCTCTCAAAATGCCTGAAATGACGTTTAAGACGGTTAAAAATTTCAAAATGTCCCGGGGGAGCATGCATGCATGTTTAGATACGCAGCCCTACTTTCAACAGTAGTTGACCATAATGGCATTAACTGTGCACTTAAAAATTCATTAGGTTTTTTTTTTACTTATTTGATTTTACTTAAGCTATTGTATTAATAAGTGAAGCCATTAACTTTACAAACAATACCCTTTTTCGAAAGACTTCTAATTTAAAACCATTACACTCTAATTAATCAAAGAAAATATAAAAATAACAATAAACACTTAATGACATGTCATAAGACCTACCTGTATTGTGACATTAAAATTATCTCAATTTCTTACTATATAAGGATAAGTAGTCTTAATCGAGTATACAGGTATGTCTTATGTCGACAGTCATGCGTTAATAATGCATTATAATAATTAACAGCAACATAAAAGCCCTGCAGAAATATGCACTTACTACAACTACATGTAGATACAATAATATGCAGTCTGAATAGGGAATATACCATAATCGGTTTGATGTAACATATACTCCTCTAGCAAAAAAAAAAAAAAGTCGCCCCTAACGCAATGTGTAAAGTGATACAAAAAACCTTGGTTCGTTATTGAAATTTCTAAAGTTCTAAACTTCTAAAAGTTTATTTTTTTATTTTATTTATTTTTTTATTAAAAATGCTGCTTGTATATGCTAAAGTTTAAAAAAATAGTGCTACATTTGAGTATTGGGTTGGGTGGCGCACCTGCCGCATCTGTACCTCTGTTCGTTCAGTCAAAAAGTTATGTAGCGTTTGCGGATTGATGGCGTCCAACATAAGGTGCAAATACAGTATTTTATCGTTTTTTAACAGGGCCATCCCTCACTTATTATGCTTTAAATATAGGTCTTGATATCGCATCCAAGCAATCTGTATCAATCTTAAATGTTTTTTGAGACGACTGTGAATTGGACTGGGTTTGATAGTTCAAATACAATCAGCAAAACAAAATGAAAAACAAAATATGGTAAGCCCTCGAGGGAAACTTCCTCAGGTGAGATGATCTTATGATCGGGATGATCACGCCTTCCGATAATATATAGTAGGCCTAAGATAATAAAATGAAATTTTCGAAGGGATTAACAATATAAATATTTCAGTTTCATTGAAATCTCATGTCTTAAATGTCAGTCACAGTCCAAGGCCCAACAAATAATAAGTATTTGCCAGTCGATAACAGGTGTACCAGGGCACTCCGCTGTGTTGTATTGTTGGAGGAATGTGTATAACAACAGGTCACATAATAGCAAGGCGGGAGCCCTGCGGAAAAAAAAAAATATTTGTTCAATAGTGAAGAAAGACGTATAGGAATAAGCCTGTTAAAAGGCCGTGTGAAAGACAAAGGGGTACCGCTGCGCTGAAAAACGTTATGCAGTAGCGAATTGTAAAGATCAGCTAGCACTGGTCCGAGGTCATTCCGCGGATGCTGAACAATCAGAAAGATTAGTTTTTGTGCTGTGATATATAAGACGCTTAAGCTGAGAGCAAGTTAGCGAGAAACCCCTTGAAGATGGGTTGATCCTGCTAGATCGACCAAAGTAATGGAACCCAGTCTATGTGCTTTGAAAGGCCGAAAATATGACCACAATAACTGCGCACACTATTATGCGAACTGACATTTTCATAAAGTAAAAGTAACAACAAAACTTTTTATTTTATTTTTTGAAATCCCCGTAGCACTGTACTAATAGAATCGACGCAACATGTACGAACCTGTAGAACCCGGAGAAAGGATGAACAAATTATAATAGTTACAAGAAAACAACAGTGGTTTAGAACCAATATCGATATCCACAAGGTTTAATTGGTCTAAGCACATGTCTGGGTCTATTTTTAATCTTAAAATATTTTTCAATGTTATAAAGGATTAAAAGCAAAGGGCTCCCCTCATAGCATAATTGCCGTAGATTGCGTATTACATGCTTCGTGCACTTGGCCCTGTTCTCTGTAACCCAAGAAATAAACTGGATTCTGGTCATAAAGTTCCCCTGTCCTGGCATTCGTCTATTTCTGTTGAGCAGAGCTAATTTTAATAGTTTTCAATTTTTTCACTGTTTTTAACGACAAGCTACGTATTTACATAGATGACCAACCATGTGTCGCTTTGCGCAGTGCTGAACGCCCCAGGTTTTATTAGACAACACCTTCAATTATTTATCCACAATGTTTTATTGGGCTAGACTTTAGCCTTTATCCTGTTTAGTGTATTTATATAATGTATTTCAACAACGTGAGTAAAATATTCTACTTGATGGACTAATGCAGTAACAACGTGATGAATCTGGTTCAGTTCATCTCATTCCTCTGCTAAAGGTCTTTGATACTGACCTCAGTTTATCTTTTTTAAGTTGAGTACTTCATTTATTTTCCCTCCTTTGTATTATTACAAGAAAGAGTGGGAGAGAGAAAGAAATTATTCAGAAGAGGAGTAAAATATAACAAGCAACAAGAATATAAAATAAATTAATTTAATGGATCCATAGTCGAATTAACACCAGATTGATTCGCGGCGAATTTGTGTAAGTCAAGTCTTCGAAAGCCGACTTTAGCTTTTAAAGGACTCCGGTTAAAAGACTTTCTCCGCAGCTTATTGTATTGCTAGGGTCCATGATCACACTTCCTCATTTTAGTAAGTGGTAATTAAGGATAATGATTGTCTACATATGTACGTTGAACACTTTTGTCGTTTAACAGGACTACGTGTCGCTTTGTCTTCAAAACAATTGCTGGTCCTGACACATTTTTGTAGGACAGTAATAGGTGATATAAAAAATAACACAAACTATATGCCTCACTGAAGTGATTCAGATGTCCATTTGTTCATGGAGTGGCACTTTGTCATTTTCTTGGTATCTAATAATAGACAGTAACCGGTCATGTATTGTATATTTACAATAAGAAGCTACGCAGTACACTGAATAAAGTTCTTGTGCACTCATTTACTCAAAGTAAATTTAGTATGAAGTATGACTGATAACTATAAAACATTATTTGTCAGTTCGAGTTGTACATAGACTGTTCTATTCTTTTTAAATAAAGTGAATGGATACTGGTATGATGGTATTTGTTTGAGAGAGACGCTTGACGAATGCGCCAATAATGCATAAGTGTAAACCGACACAACTAATTCAGTGGCAATATTAGCTTACATTTTTCATGCACCGACAGGCGGCTTTAAATAAACTGGAGCCTATGTGTCTAGAAAGGTCGAAAAATAATACTACAATAACTGCGCACACTATTAGCGAACACTGAAACTGTACTATGCCAACAAAAACTTAAACCACAGTCTGAATAAATTAGCTCTGGACCTTGAATCGATATAGTTTGAAAGGCCAGGCACTATGACAACACAAACACAACAAACCCTATTATCAAATAGTTGCTGACTATTGAAACACGCTCTCCTTTATAACAACTACTTTATTTAAGGTATGCGACGCATGCGCAGTCATTCTTCCCATGTCCTGAAAATAAGGACACCCAGGCCAGATTAACAACGACCACCATTTTGTATTTCGTCTTTAAGTTTCATGCATTAATTCGACCCAATGTTTAGAGCTTATGTCAGCATCATAGGTAAGTACATACCGTAGTATTTCAATAAAATGAGAGTGAATACAAGCTTGGTGCAACACAAAGACTATTAAAGTGAAATGATACTTTTTAGATTTTTGATATGCAATAGAAGCTTATTTTTTAGTTTCCCTTCCTGTTTCGTAAGGCCAAATGACATTTCATCAACAAAAAGACAAATTCCACATACTCACAAATCACCGCTCGACCATTGTCTGCTAGCTAGTGTATATAATGGCGACTTCAGTTGCCCTTCCACTCACTTGCTTACATACTCTATTGTGTTGTGGGTGTATACGGGTACACGTACTAGTATTCTGTATCAGATGACTGCAAGTTCCACGTATTCAAACCGATACTAAGAATGAATGTCATCATCATACTTGTAGATGTGCTTGCCTCTGGAGCGGCAGGATGTTGGTTATTTATGTCAGGCGGAAAATACATGTATCTTTCTCTGTAAATGAGCGGCACTTCCCCTTTCCAATTTAAATCGTCGTTGAGCCAAAAATTAGGGTATTTAATTCAGTTTGTCTTATGGCATGTGCACTTAATTTGAGTTGTATAAGCAACTAGTAGAAATGGTTTATACGTGTAGTGCCATGAATACTCTTTCAAAATTATCTTCAAAGTTGGTCGACTATTGAGGATATAGGCAATGAAATGTGACACCTCCCCTAATTTTTTCCGGAAAGATAGTCACTTACTGTTGGTGCAGAAAATATATTTTTGAAGTCAAAACAGCTCACATAATGATTGGAGTGGAAAATCATTCATATTTCGCCTGATTCAGGCTCTTAATTCCGACAATGAAATGTTTGCGTATTTATTGTTACTAGGCAACTGTATTGTCTATTGTCTTATCTTAGAGACATTAACGATGTATATATTTTTTTCTTTGTTGCATAAACAATGATAGACATTCCAATAATTAATTGTCAATTGTTGTTCATTTTAATTAAATTAAAATTTCATTAGGTGGAATTGTTAGGATTATTTTTCATTTAACTTGGGCTTAAATATATCTGCCCTGCGTTCATTTTCATCATTCGAAATTTTAAAGAATGGGAAGACCCTACATTTTCCACGCCCACATTTTTCAAAGTGTTCTGAGCAGGGGGTGTTTCACCTGCTCTTTATGAACTCGAATTCTATCTATAAGTCTGCTTGTCTGGCCAATATAGAATTTACTGAATGATGGGACATACATGTATTGCTGTGTAAATGGCATTTTGTGATTTGCAAGTCATCTCGTCATTTGGTGTTAGTACATTCCCTGTATTTAAAGTCAATGATTGACTTATATTATCCTTTAATTTCTTTTCAAGATTTCTGATTGTTCAAGGATAGGGAAATATATTTTTGCTGATACCAATATGTTATGGTTCCTGGGGTTGTAGGTTATCACAAATGGGGTTTGATCTTTATCTGTTTTATCCTTGCTTCGTGTTTTCCTTAGTTCTGTAATGGGAATGTCTTTTGCTTTTTGGATTCTTACCACCTCTCCATGCATGACAACTGTGATTACAGTATACATGAATTACCTGTCTCGTTACTTCACTACATTATCAGTCAGCAGCACCATTTCCACAAAAGCGAGACAATCGTTGAGAGTATCGTAAGCGGGTCTCAGTGACTATAACCCTCTGTGCTGAAACAGGTCATTTTCACAAAGGCACAGCTGCTAAATTATTTTGAGCAAAATAAAGGACTTAAAAATGATCTTACTACAATTTTGGGACAATACTGAAAGGAAATAGGTCACACCAAATGGATCAAGGTAGCAAGTTAGGGGGGGAGGGGTCAGGTAAAGTCAAATAGCACAACTCAAGTGGCGGATTTGCTGAGTCTGCAGTCACCATTAAAAGTCTGTAATATGATCTACATGACCAAATATTGAAGCACATATCTTGCACAAAAGTCCTTGAATGTCGCAAAACCAGTTTAGTTTCGTCTCTATTCATTTTGACTGCAAGCACGTGCGTCCAAATAGTTTCCAAAAACTAAGTGCATGTCGGTCTGTAAATTTTAACGGCCCCTAAGTTTCTCAATCAGTACTTGCACTAAGCATATCTCAAGTGAAGATTATTCAGTTATTGGCCCTACCGAGTAAAAAAAAAAATTGAATTTAACTTCTTTGCATTGCTGATGACAATTTTCAATCTTTAAGATTAAATGGGAATTAATGTCGCCTCAATTTCCAGTTGTGCCCATTGTGCCCCTATACCCCTGTGTAATAAGAAGTGTTAAATCATCTACGTGTTTGATGTTTTAAAAAAGAAACCGTGACTTGTGGCTCTTCATGATATAATGAAGAGTAAAGAATAAGTCAGAAATGTAAAAACTCCATAATTATGTTTTACGGACAATACGTAAATCCCTATCGGTATTTTGATGTTCTATTTCTCATAATAGACAGTAATAGATCATGTATTGTTTATTTCCAATAAGAAGTTACGCAATAGGCCTACACTGAATAAAGTTCCTGTGCACTTATTTACTTAAAGGGATAATAACTCTTCGTTTTGGCCAAAAAATGAATTTTTCTGGAGTAAACAACAATTTTCCCATACTTACCAATGGTTAATGAATCCATTTTTGCATTCAAAGTTAGTACCTGGTTTTTTTCTAAAAAGTTTGGTTTTTTGTTAAAATCTCTTAAGAGATTATAACAGAGTACAGCCATCAGTAGAAGTCACGTGATCTGAAGACAAGTTCAGATATCAGAATAATAGCTATAACAGCTGTTTTTGTGGCAAAACAGAATATATTATATTTCTATGAGTTGTTAACAATGTTTTTATTGTGAAATAAAGATATCATACGAAGAGTTATTATCCCTTTAAAATCATTTTAGTATGAAGCATGGTTGATAACTATAAAGCATTATTTGTCAGTTCGAGTTGTACATAGACTGTTCTATTCTTTTTAAATAAAGTGAATGGATACTGGTATGATTATATCTGTTTGAGAGAGACGCTTGAGAAATGCGCAAATAATGCATTGTGTAAACCGACCCAACTAATTCAGTAGCAGTATTAGCTTACATTATTCATGCACCGGCAGGCGGCTTTCAGTAGCCTGGATACTGTGTGTTTTGAAAGACCGACAAATAATACTACAATAACTGCGCACACTATTAAGCGAACACTGAAATTGTGCTCTGCACAAAAAACTAAAACCATGCACAGTCTGAATAAATTAGCTCTGGACCTTGAATCGATATAGTTTGAAAGGCCAGGCACTATGACAACACTAATACAAAAACAAATCCTATTAAACAAATAGTTGCTGACTATTCGAACACGCTCTCCTTTATAACAACTGCTTTATTTAAGGGATGCGACGCATGCGCAGTCATTCTTCCCATGTCCTCAAAATAAGGACATCCAGGGCAAGATTAACAACGTCCACCATTTTGTATTTCATCTTCAAGTTCCATGTATTCGATCCAATGTTTAGAGCTTATGTGAGTATCATAGGTAAGTAAGTACATAGTATTTCAATAAAATGAGAGTGAATTCAAGCTTATGATACTTTTTAGATTTTTGATATGCAATAGAAGCTTATTTTGTAGAGTCCCTTCGTCATTCGTAAGGACAAATAACATTATATCAACAAGAAGACAAATTCCACAAGTCACCGCTCGACCATTGTCTGCTAGCTAGTGTATATAATAGCTACTTCACCTGCCCTTTTCAACCACATGCTTACAAATTTTTTTCTGTTGTGGGTATATACAGTACGGACACACGTATTCTGTATCAGTTGGCTGCAAGTTCCAATAGGTATTCAAGCCGATATTAAGAGTTTAAGTCATCATCAATACTTGTGGATGTGTTTGCCTCTGGAGCGGGAGGTTGTAGGTTCTTTCTGTCAGGGGGAAACATATCTGCAACATTGGTCAAAAGGTTGTCCCACCTCCAGTATCATGTGCTTTCATTTATAAATGATCACATCACAGGTGAAAATTGTTATAAATAGTTATTTTCATTCCAGATACTATAACTAACGTGATTAATGGTACAGAAAATGCAAACTAGCGGTGAATATATCCATATTTAATACCATTGATTCACATTTATTACTTGTACCCCCTCAAATCCAACATTTCACTGTGATTTTCACAAAGGTAAAAAAAAAAAATCCATAAAACTGAAAAGACACCACCAAACGTCACAAAATTTACACACGTATAGCATTAGGGTGTGCTCGTTGAAGGCCACGTGTATAATAGCGTTTGTGTCCACCCCGTACTGTAATTATCTCCTGTAGGCGACGTGGCCTGCCTTCAACAAGGGCTACAATTCTGTTTTGTTGGATATTGTCTCATGTGTCCTAAAGAGTTTGAGGGAGTTGGTCCAGATTATTAGGAGTTTGGCTTTCCTTTGCATTGAATACTCCAATTCATGCCACAGGTGTTCATCATCATCAGAGACGGAAGGGTCAAAGCTGACCCTCCGTGGCACATGCAACGGTGCGCCTCCAACTGTCCCGGTCCTGAGCAGCCTTGAAAAGTTCAGCCATTGTCAAGCCCACTGCTCTGTATATATCATCTTGCAGCCTCCGTCGCGGTCTCCCTCTCCTTCTAGTTCCATTGACCATGCCTGTCAGGATATCCTTTCCCAACCCTATGCTTCTGGCTACATGCCCCATAAAAGACAGTTGACGCTTATTGATGCTGTTCAAAAGAGTCATTTTTCCAATTTTATCCAAGACCCATTCATTTGTTTTCCGTTCCTTCCAACTTATTTTCAGGATCCTTCTGTAGCACCATGCTTTTAATGATTTTAGTCGGTTCTTATCCGATTTTTTTTACCACCCAGCATTCACACCCGTATGTTGCAACAGGGAATACAAGAGTCTTCAAAATTCTAAGTTTCGTACACATCGTAATGGCTCTATCCTTCCAAATATTTGGAAATTGCAAGTCTCCTTTTTATCTCTTTGCTGTCATTGCAAGGTGTTCAGTAGGGTTAATAAGAGGGTTCAAAGATAGTTGCTCCATCCTCTGAACATTGGGCTTCTGCAACAAGTCACACACCAGACGAGTCCTGTGCAAGTGCATTTCCACGATGATGCCTGCAGTATCCCTGAAGTCACCTCTTGCAAATGGAGTGAGACATTGTGCTTGAAATGTTGCTAATAGTGCATCGCTGAATCTAATTGCGGTAGTTTTGTCGGAACTTGTTTTCATAACTCATTTTAACTGTTACAGTTTTCAGGTATTTCAGTAATCTAAATAATTTTGTTGATATCATATAACACACATACAAACAAGATGTTTATGTGGTTTTTGTTTTACACGTAGGTGTGGGAGTAACATAGGTTGATTGAATGTGTTCTGAGTAGGATGACTTCCTTACCAGTATTAGCATATTCCCTAGTAAGCAAGTCAGCTAAAATTTTTATTTTTATTAATGTTAGCAGGATGCTAGCTCAATATAAGTCATTTTTTTACTCAAATATATTTTCTATGATGTACATTTTCCTTTAGTGTGGCATAAAAAGAAATATTTTTGCAAGTGGGAACTGACAAGGACTGTCTGAATAATGTTGTAATGTTGTTCGTAAAATCTGTGTTTGGTTATTTCTTGCAGTAAAATTATTATTACCAAATATTTATTACATTAGATCATTATTAAATACCTGTCTTAAATGCTGGGAATAGTATAGGTTTGATTAGCCCCAAACCAGCCTTTTATAATAAGAATCTCTGAAGAGAGCACAATGGGGTCATAGATGACCCCACTTGGTCATTTCAGTCAGTAAAATAGCTTGGTCGCTTGAGGGTTAAGCAAAGCGAACTTGTTACTAGTGACGGTTGACCACCTAGCAGGCATAGTGACATTGGATCAACGTTGAAAACAGGTTGGGACGTTGAATCGCTGAAACACAGAGTCGGGGTTATTACATGTCTTTTGTTTTATTTATTTATTTATTTATTTATTTATTTATTTATTTCAATTATGCATACATTCTCCAGACTGTTGAGCACTCTGTACGACACCCACGCTTGTTATATATATATATATATATATATATATATATATGTGTGTGTGTGTGTGTGTGTGTGTGTGTGTGTTTGTGTGTGTGACTTAACCTTGGAAATCCTAACTTAAAAGCAATACGTTTGCACCCTACATATATTTAGCCATCAAACGCGACCTACTGCTAAGCACATCCAGGCTAAAAGGGTGTAACATGCTAAGGTGCAAAACATGCTTAGGATCTTAATGCGTTGAAAAAAATGAGACAAAGCAGGCCCTTAGATGTTTTTACAGTGTACGTTATAATTGTGTACCTGTGTATTGTACCAAAATAAAATCATTTCAGGTCATTTTAATGCCTTTTCATGCAAGAATGTTGTCTAACAACTGGGGTTGATACAATGTTGTTAAATGACGTTGATACAACGTTGTTATTTGACGTTGATCAAACTTTCAAATCCAATGTTTATCCACTGTCTTGTCAACGTTATAGTTCAACATTGCTTCAACGTTGAAACAACATGATTTGCCCGCTGGGCAAGTTCTAATAGTTCTGGGGTCACTGAACCTAACATTCCATCTGCTCGTGGGGTTCTCGGGGGTAATCCAGGCTTCATCATGACAGCACACCTGCACACAGTTCTCGTCTTAGGCTGGAGCAACTAACTTTGAATCTTGATATTAAACCTACTGAGCCCCCGCGGCATGAATTGAAGAATGCAAACCAGAGGAGAACCAACCTCCAAATAGTCCGGATAAATCCTGCCAAGCTTTTAGGAAACATAGGACAATATCCCACAAAACAGAATTGTAACACTTGTTGAAGGCAGCGGCGCCGTCTACAGGAGACAATCACAGTACGTTGTAAACACACACGCTAATAGACGTGTGTTAAGATACTTCATGGTATATTACCACTTCATGGGGTAAATGCTCTGATTTTACTGTCAAATCGACTTCATAGGATAAATTGCGACTTCATCTCCATATAAGATATTGCCTGCGACTTCATGGGGATAATGATGAAAAAGTACCTGTTGTTGGCCCAACGCTATGAGAGAGAACGTTTTTGAAATATAATGTTTTTGTACTGTAAATATTATCCAAAATAGGTAAACTGTACGTTTTAATTCACTTGTATGACTGAATAGAGTTTCTTTAGTGGTATTAGATGCATGTTTTGAGTAATTTTAAAATACACAGGCGTATGTAGGTGAGGATCCAGTATTTCTAAAACTCAGTACATTATGGGACATTATGGACAGCGTTGAAGAAAAGGGGGTCCAGACCCCCTGGGCCCTCCCTTCTCAGATCCGCTTGATGCATAAAACTAATGGATCAGGTAAACCAGGCTATGAAAACATAATTCACGCGTAGGTTACTGGATTATAAGATGGATAAATAAACAAAGAGGAATCAATTATTAAAGATTAATAAATAGATAATAACAAGAAGCAGAGAAGGTCGTGTATATAATTGTGCTCTACAATTATCTTGATCAAGTCGCGTCCCACTCTGAAAAGACTAATTTTTCCATGAGGAAAGACGCGCAAGTGTAATGATTTG
>NW_019773987.1:0-28836 GCF_001039355.2 Lingula anatina
CCTACTACCATGACACCCGTGGTTACAGCTCATTCTTCGAATTCGGCGTTCCACGTTTGCCTACAAGGCTGTGATCAGCAACAGTTAGTTGATATACAGCGGAGATCCTAGGATGGATTTTATATACCTGTAATGTTAGGTAAACATTAACGTTCGTTTCTGTTTTATGTGTTTTTTAATTGTGCCAATCACATTTAATGCAAACATAACTATTTCAGAGATCAGGAATTAAAGGAAAGAAAATATCTTAGCCCATTATAAAAAAGGATTTCCATTAAAACTTCCCATGGTCATGCAAATGTAGTTTAAAACGTAACTATAAAATGTCTTACAAATATAGGAACAGTGTAACAGGCTGATAGCTAATAAAGAAGATGTTTCAGGCAAATAAGCATTATACCGGTACCTACCACCATTATCCACATCTGATAAAGGCTTGATGGCGTGGTATGATTAAGAAATGTTAAGGAAAACACAAAAAAGGGGGAAATAATGTGCTATGAGTAAGGTATAAACACATTACAAATATAGGAATTATTGAGCTCAAGATGAAGCTATATAATATGACAATAGGAATAAACTGAAAATGAACATATATACCTTTATTTTGCAATAACAAAAGTATTTAATAATAACAATATACATGTATACTTGGTATATTAGTATCAAAGTTAATTTATACCGATTACTTATTCTACTTGCCCTAGTCGAAGGCAATCCTGAAAAAGGGGATGAGGAACTATTCTCCAAGGCTATATCTGCTAAAATGAAATTTAGATTTCGATTTTAGGAAACCCAATAATATGAAAACACCAATCTGCTGCCTTTTTCAACATTTTGCAGAGCCCCCTCTTCAACCCGATTTTGGTTAAAATAATTAAAATACCCGAAGGTCTACTGTTTTGTCTGAATAGTGTATGTTGCTCATCGTATACCAAATATTGATGTTATATTCCATGCAACACCTTACCGCTATATTTGGCCGTGAAACCCGTTGTTGACAGGGTCGCTATGACGGTTGTTGGACATACCAATCGTAGACCCTCTGAATTTAAATGCCATCACTTTTAGAAGTAGTTATACTATCTTTTTATTTATTTCTAATAAAATCATACGAAACATGACAATAATTAATGACAGAAATGAAATGAAACACCACTAGCATATCATGACTTCGCTTATTCCTCTATATAATGAAAGTGTCTGCAACTGCAGTTTATTTATTTATTCATTTAGATGTTTATCTGAGTGTAACTTGAAACACATTGGTCCCATACATTAATGGCATACTCACCATCACACTGGAAAAAATTCATATCATCAACGGCGATGTCACTCGCTGCAGAGCCAGCCGTGTCCACAGCTTCGATTATAATCTAAAGAAGTGATGTACAGGCATTTATAAAACAAGGCCATTTCTCCTTTTATTTCTTTTGCAAACGTGTTGTAATTATCATTCTTACATATTTCACAAAGTGAATAAAATAGTTTTATATTGGTTAATTGATATGATTAGATTACCTGGAAAGGTTGCATTTGGCATGGGATGGTTATGTTGCCATGGATCCATATATCTCCATGGTTACCCTGATCACTGAATACCGGTGTTAAATTCTTAGAGCCTTTAGCCCGGATGTAAACTTTTAATTGGCCAATATCTAAAAGAAAAGCATATGCGGTTTGGCTTAAAAAGAGAGAGAGAGAGACAGAGAGACCATCAATTTATTATTTTATCTCGTATGCACAGTATATGTATGTGCTCTGTATATTTACTAAATATATCTGAATGATGAACTGAAATCCGTCAAAATAACTATACTGATATTCATCAAATGTGTTACAGATCAAATGTGAAAAGTAGAGGGTTAATCTTTCCTTTAATGTTGTGTACGCAATTAACATTTGCATCACTTTATGAATTGAAATTGCACAAAGATACACATCTCTAAAGATATTTATGAAAATAGCCGACAGCATTGCTATTACAGAACGACTATGATACCGTGCTTATGACTTTCAAGCTCACTTACGATCGTCTTGTTTGAATCCTAAATCGAAAGGTTTATCAAACATATGATACCAGAGTTCAAAGCAACTGCGACTCTGATCTGGTTGAAACAAAGGTGAAACCAGGCGCATTTTATCATTCTTGGCCGTGTGGCTTGATTCCATATATATGTAAAATCCTAAATATCAACAGGATAATAACATTGAAACAAAATGTAATAAGTTGCAACAATTAAGGCCGTAACAATTATCCTGAATCAAAACGCCTTCTGCCCTTTCGTTTCTACAGGCCATAAACATCAAATTGCAATAACCATCACGTTACAAATTAGTGATTCGGTCATCACGATAAGGTTTCGCCTGTGTGGTATACGTTTTTTTTTTTTTTTTTTTTTTTTTTTTTTTTACTACGGAAACGCTGGAAGTACAGCAATAAGTTTTTCGAAATTCATATGGTACAACATGTATTTTAGAAAAAATATACATTTAAATTTAGAACAATACACCCACCTGCTTATTCCAAATCTTACTACATATACCGTATTTGATTACAATGTCCTATTTCATGAATATGTCAATACCTAAACTTGTATGTGTTGTATGATCATACAAGGGGCCAGTGGAACTCGTGGGGGTGCGTCCTTTCCATCTTTTCCAATCTCCGTCATCTGTAGTGTTGTCCTGCGTCCAGCCGCATAGGTCTTGTTCGAAGTTGCAAGAATCATATACAGTGTTTCCTGTTTAAAAAGCGCAAGAGCTGATTTTCTGAGCAATTTATTTTGTTTCAGAAACATTGAACCTTTTACAATTTCATGCCCGTTTATTGTATGTTACTTGTAAGTTAGCAATGGCAGACGGTATTCCTTATTTAAAACCACCTAAGAGTTCATTCTACATTGTACCAATCGATTAAAATCACAAGTTATTGAACTCTACAAATTTTATTCGTGAAACCCCACCCCTCTTCACTTAGTTTCATCAGAAACGCTGAAAGTCCTTGTGAATTCCATGTCCTAGTGTCTCATTTTTCATGAAAGAGAGCAACTCGACATGTCAAGATATAAAGCATAAAAAGACATAAAGCACAAACCTTTAACGACGACTCCACACAAAAATAAAACGACTGTCAGGGTACACACTGCCATGACGGTTGCCTCTATGTTTAGCAATTCAAATTTCAACAGTGCAAATTATCAACGAATGCATTTATGTTCGCGAGCTTTCAATTTTTATTATCTATCTTTTCGTAAGTCAAAACCCCTCTATTTTAGAGGCCAATCTACCTCAATACTCTTCTACCAAAACACAAAATATTTCTGTCATTATGCGCAAAGAAGTTTATCTTAGTTTATAGGAAACGAATAAGTTTATACTAACTTTTACATTACCTCACATTACCAGTGGCGTTTCAGATAGGGCTTGCTAATATAACATCAGGCACGCATTAATTATAGGTGTGTCTTATTTATTAACATATTAAGGCGAAATTTCTCCTAGTAACATGACAAAGTTATGCGATCACGACCTAAACTTCATTGTATAAAAAAGGCTCTCTTGATTTTGACTTTAATCACAAAAGTCGTGAACAAGGCTGTTTATTTGTTTATATGGAGCATGTAGATAGATTCTACACGTTCCCGTTTACCTGGAGTGAGTTAATAAACTGTGTGCAGCAAAAAAAAAACATTACTTAACTGTTGGTTACACGTATATCTGTAGATAGGACACGTTAATTTTACCACCTTAAACTCTTATTAGCTCATGTACAGTGTATGTGTTATTTATTAAGACTTAAAAAGGCTTCGTTCACATGGAATGTCTATTTTCTAAAAATCTATTTTCTATTCGCGCTTTCTTATGATCACGGTCTGTGCCCTGAATATCCCGCCGCGTAATTACTTATAGTAACTTATAGTAACTGGCTCGCGCTGCCAGTAATTACGCCCCGGGATATTCAGGGCACAGACCGTGATCATAAGACATACCGCGAATAGAAAATAGAATTTAGAAAATAGACATTGCATGTGAATGAAGCCTTATGGGTTACGAAGACAGTGGATTGTGTTAGTTGAGCTGGGTGAGATTGCGTGACCGTGACTCGATTCGGCGTACGAGTGCACACTTTTTATTATTGGTCGCACATAAAAGAAATAGGAAATGCTCTGTAAAGACTGTAACTTTAATTACCTTCATATATATTTATACGATGCAATACAGATAATTATACCGCACGATGTGAAAAAGCCCGTAGTCAGCAGATGAAACATGATTTTTGATGATACAGGGAAAGACCGAGAAGGGTTTTTCTCAGACGTTTACAAGGTTTAACCAAAGATATAAGCCCCTGGTATAACACAGCGGTATAAGGTTAACAGTGTTGCAAATGTTAAAAATAAGGTTAATGATATGCGCTACCTTAACGCAAATTTGGCTTTATAACATTTGTAAAGATGCTTTATGATCACTTTGAACAAGCTTCTAAAGCGTGAATAAGTTAGAAAATGCAAAGGACCCGAACTGATACGGGATTTCACTGCTGCGCCCTCGCCACCCACCTACTTCTTAACCTTGTTACCTAATCGCAGCACCGAAATCTGTAAATTAATTATGAAGTCTTCCCCATTAGTTCATATAATTGCGCGCTGCTCAATAAGTTCATAGCTAGATTTTCGTGAGCCGTCGCACAAACAAAATGATCGATTTTGGTGACTACAACGCCTGTAACTAAACTGCCGGACTCTGCAGATCAATTAGCGTAAATTTTTTAACGTGACTTTAAATCGAATCCTAATACCAAACCCCTCTACCAATTTGAGACATTTTATATGTACCACAATTCTAGTATTACTCAGTAATTCCAGGGACATAAATACCCAACTGTATAATATACCTTGGTCATTGTGCTTATAAAGTTCTTTTGTACGGTGGTATTGCTTTACACTGGAGAAAAAAAGCTCTTTGTTTAAGCAGGGCTTAAAGCGTTGCTATTTGAATTTGAATAGCCATCTGTCTTTACTGGAGTTATACACACATACTGAATACACTTTGTCACCTTTCGACTCCTTGTGTTGACTTTAAAAAGTGCATGTGCCAATAAACGTCTCATAAGTGACAATAGGATATAGTGTAACCGGCGCAATAGGTGAATGCAGCTGTGGAAAAATTCAATATAACTTTTAAAAGATAAGCCGATTACGTTTGGCTTAGTGAAATACATTTTACAGTCAAATTCAAACGGTGAGGGGGTATTAATATTATGGGTTACCTGTAAGCTGCGGTGCTCTCTCTAACGGTAGTTAACATTTGATTGAATTTTAATATAATGTTATTATTTTTTAACCACTACCTTGAGCGTCGAAGTGCCTTAAACTTTTAGAATAACAGCAGGTCGTTGTTAAAGGAATAAAGATTAAGTGGTCATTTTTGGCATTGATTTAATGCACAAAGGAGCCCTTGATTTGTTTTCCAAATCAGCTCATGCTAATAATAGCCCCTTGTTATTGCCATTTACAAAACTGTGCACATGTTATCGAATAGCAAGCAGAGTTACGTAATAAATCACCTTTGCATTGCAATATAATATCGGATCAATAACCATAATGCGGAATACTTAATCACGCTGTTGTTTTAAAAACCGACGCGAGAGCGTATTTACAAACTCTTGTTCAAAGCGGACTGATTACAGGTTCACTGTGGAGTGTTGACAGGTGCTGCGCCGGGTGTTTGGAGTGAGAGGTGTATTTACTCGCGGATTGCGCGTCGGGTTGCCAGGGACAGATAAGGTGGCCATGGAGTACCTTTTCGCACCCGTCGTCCCCATGAATGTACGGTGACTACCACATCGATGTAGAACACCTGGGCAGTCTGTCGCTCCTGAGCATCATGTACGAAACGTGAGGTTTTAAATTCATCAGAGGTATTTTAGCATTGCTTAGGGTCAACGTCCATGCTGTTTATCATTGCCTTGAAACTACGTGGACAGATTCAGGAGATCAGATCACAAAACTGAAACAGGTGAGAGCTACTTTTACAGATGGCCGCTTACTGGTCCCGACAGCTTCGTCTGCGTGTCGNTAAATAAATAATAATAATAATAATAATAATAATAATAATAAAATAATAATAATAAAAACTTTCATGTGAATCTCATGTGAATAGAGAAGTGTGTAGTCAGGTGTTTCGCTACTAATTAACTGACTACAATGGCTGTAGCACTGCTGCATTGTGTAGTATGCAGTGATGGGTAGTGCTCCTTTGGGCTGGTCAAAGCTTGGCATTGATGAAGAATAGTTCTGTCCAAAAAGTATCCATATGTCAGCAACATCTGCACAGAAGAATTAAAAAATTTGCATTCAACTTCAAACAGTTGGTTTTGCAGTACATAAAACGAGCTAAGCAGTGTTTTACAACATTGTTAATCTAGAATGGCATGAAAAAGACAGACATTGATTATTGTGGCACAAAGAACAACCCCCACAGTTTTACGGAGTTATGCCCAAATTGATGTTCCTACCCAGAAGCCACACCCAATGAATCGAAACCTTACCACCAGTATACAGGATTCACTGTCCTAATGGATATACTGCTGCAACTACACAAAAACCACACATTACGCACAAAATTCCAAATGTGCAAATTACTACCAGAATGCATTTTTTTCAAAGCGAACACCAGACTGGTTTTAGCAGGTCAGAATACCAGATGACCTGTAAGAAAGCCACTGTAAACAGCAAAACATTGTTGTCTGTTTTTCTAATGAATTGAGGACCAAGACTGTTTCTGGGTAGAACACTGAAACCGCATTGTTTTCTTTATTGTGTCAGATTTCACCTGTACCATTAAAGTAGTCTTGAGTTTACACACATCCTGAAGAAGCCTACCACGGAGCATATGCCATGTGGAGAGTGACTAGGTTCATTGACAGCATCAGCATTTGGAGTGGATATCACATTGGTGCCAAAATATCAATGGTAGTCATCTATGAAAACCTGGACCACATCAAATATGGGAATAACCTGGGAACTACTCAACTACCATTTGATAGGGGGCACCTTAGGAACAAATTTAGGTTGCATGATGAAAAGGCTTGTTCACACAGAACTGCATTTTTAATTGCAGTTAACATACAGAACCAAAGGAATAAGCATGCAGCTACCTTGGCCATCAAGATCACCAGGTTTGAACCACATGCACAATGTGTGGGTACATGTAGGCCTTAACTTGCCAAATCAATGGGCTTCTTGTCTTACAACCAAACTGAACCAAGTTGGACAAGTTTTGACCGATGCCTGGAATGGTATTCCAGATTAAACACCAAAAAGCTATCCAAAGGACTGCCTTCTTGCATGGAAGCAGGCAGATGAGGTTATAGATGCACCATCTGTTCATTGTGGTAATTAGACACTGACATGAGGGTTCTTTCAGAGGCGTGTAACACTTTTACAGATGATAATTTGGAAAATATGGAAATCCAAAATATTGCTTTTAATGGTTGTTGTATGCCTTAGAATCAGCAATGTATTTTTGTTTGCTTCATTTGCAAATTCAATTAAAGAACTGATATCACAATGACATCAAGGAGATTATAAAGAGTTATTAAAACATGATTTTAATCCTTATTTTCATTTATCAGTCAAAATTGATGAAAAAGATTTGGAAAAAAATATTCCATATTAAATGTCAATTAAGTCTGTTTTTTTTTCAACTTTTGGGGCCAATATTAATACTCACAATGGCAATTTTGGCTGTGATCCTTTCCTGGGGAAAGAATTGACCCAGGTATCATAAAGAGTGGGCCTGTCTGATTTCACTTCTTCTGGGTTGGGGTTTGGTATCTGTGATAGAGGTGTAGAATAATAATCCTGCAGACATAGCTCATAATAATAATAGTCTTTGTTTTTATACAGTATAACAAAACAATTTGTTTATTCTCCTTCCTTTCTTTACTTTTTAGAATTATTTGGCTATTTTCAATACAAAGAAAAAAATCAGCATGAAAACCATACCATATAATTGTACCTTTTTACTGGATTCATATATAATCTTGTGTAAAGAGGGTGTAGAAGAAGCTCGCATTGAGTAATTTCCTGGAATAGAACAAAATATCTATAATTTTGTTTTAACTTAGGCTGTAACTCATAGTTTTTCCATTCAATTTGCTTATCAACATATTTAGTTTTTATCTAATTGTTGGAATGGTGAAATTGTATTGTAAAAATCTAGTTCATCTCAGTAAACTGCACTTCAACAATTTTCTTTTTTGTGGGTCCATGATAAAAATAATCAGCGTCTTCACTGTGAATCTACCACACTGACCTTGTACTGCAATGTCAACATTCAAATATGCCACTGCTCGCTGATTGAGGTTCTTCACAAAGTTCTGGAATGGTACAAAGAAATACATAATAAAAGTAAAGTCAACTTCAATTAAAGGGCTGAAAAGATCTTAATCTTTGAGAATTTGAGTTTGATTCAAGCAGACACAAGTTTGGGTGAAATGATCTGAAAACAAGTTTCCACATTTATTACTACCACTATTCCCTGGATGCAACCAAACCATATATACTAACATACCTCCACCCACTCCCAGGATCCAATCAAACCATACTCCTCAGCTCCCCAACTACAAAATATCAGTGTACGTCTGGGTCGCCATCCTGTAGCAAACAATTTTTCTCAATTAATCTGTGCTGCTTTGCTTTAAAGATATTGATTCAGAAAAGGTACTCCATTTTCTTTTCTAAAGGATATCAGTTGCCCTTCACAAAATATTATTGTTCTTATTCAAAATATGAGTAATGTGTTGAACTTACTCTAAAACTGGTTCCCATGAATCAAAGCAATTTTTAATACAGACCCTCCACATTTGTTATTATAGTCTATTAGAACTAGAGGATCAGAGAGGCGATACCGCCTCCAGATATTGTACCACCAGCTGGAGTAAGCGCATTCGTATGGACCCCCCCCCCCCTCCTAAAAGGGACACCATCACCAGTCTGGTGTTTGACAAGCTCTATAAGATGCAATCAACAAGAGTTCTCAAAATAAGCAAAAAAATATAACCAAAAATGATACAATCAAGCAGATTTTCGAATTGACTTGCATTTTCCTACCCTTGATCACTGTATACTGTATTCTCTAGACAAAAGGNTAATTAGCAAAACCCCTTACCTTGTTTGACCATCTGACCAAAAGCTCTTGACATCTCCATCATGGCTGCTGTTCCACTAGATGGATCAGCTGCTCCAAACACCCATGCATCCCTATGGTTACCAATCAAAACATACCTGTCTGGAAACCAAAAAAAAAAAAATTTAATGAAGCAATATTTATAGTACTGATGTTCTTAAATTAATATGAAATATTTTGTATCTGACAAATAAATACATATTCACAATAATTTCACACGCAAGTACATGGTTTTGCATCTGAAGACATGGGTAATTGCATCCAGAAAATGTATATAAGTATAAATTAATGGGTTTTAATGGTTAAATTTGGATGATACCTCTCTTGAGGATAAATATTTTTAGTATTAATGCAAGATTACTTACCTGGTTCAACACTGCCTTCAATAAACCCAAAAACATTATAGGTGGTTCTGTACTGATCATGAGTGGAAATGTTCATTTGAACCTTCCTGTAGAGAAAAGAAGGAAATTAAAAAGAAAAGAAAAAATTCAAAAGTCAATAAAATATTGAAATGTTTATTACCTGCAGTGATTTCCAAAATATGCATTTTAACTTTACCTAAGCCTTGGATCTGCAGATAATATTCAAAATCTTTATGCAAAACACAGAATACATTTTTTTTCAGTTGTTGTGGCCGTAGTATAAATGTGCAGCACTTTGGTTCCAGCTACTGTGACACAGGCTCAATCTGGTGACAACTCATGATCAGTCCACAAACACTCCAATTTGAATTTTCTGAATTAGTTTTATTCTCAAGCAGCCACTCCCATTGTGTTTGCTATGATTTAATATATACATGTACCTATAAAAATACTGGATAAATATATAATTTATTTGTCACAATAAAAAGATTTATGTGGGATGAGATTATCACCCCCCCCCCCCCCAATCTCTGCTGAAACTTAAAATAATATCTTAAACTTGTAAATGATTTACCATACATGATTATCATTCATATGATAATATTCAACTATATGCATTTTGAATTCGTACTTACTTTGTGTTTTATCAAAGTACAAATGTTAATAAAATGACATTTTCAGCTAACAACTATTTCTGTTGTAATTTTAAGAAATCACAGACTTTCTAACAGCAAACTAGCCTCAGAAACTCCTCGCAATTATTGCACACATAAAATAGGAACAATATCTCTTACTAATTACCAAGTCTAATTGTACATTTTCGGGAATCAATTTTAATTTTGTGATTTTTCCAAGAACAATCACTACTGATGCTTGCAAAAAATATACAAGTCAAATATAAAAGAAGAGAAAAAGACTATATACCAGCTAGCATTGTTGAACCCAGGTCCAAGTCTATATGTAATTGATAGTTTCCCTTGCCACTCTGGTGGAGCAACTTCTCCAGTCATGTTCCTTAATAAAGCAAAGATGGCAATAAACATATCTCGGTCAGACTTATTATATGTTCTGTTATGCTATAATTATACATGAATCAAGAAATATGAAAAGGTAAAGGTCAAAGTTCATATATAATCAGGTAAAAAAAAATTGGAAATTTCAACATAAATAAGACGGCATTGCACTAGACAATTAATTATGGTGCTTTCAACTCAATACTGAGAATGACATTTGCAAAGAAAAATCATGTTCTGATTTCATGATTACACTTGTGTGAGTGTACACTTATAGCATTTCCAGAAATTTATTGCTCAAACATTTTGTCTTTAAGGCCTGGGGCAACAAATCTTTTTCTGAAATATACAGATACTGTTATATACTAGAACAAATTAACAGAAGGGAAATCCCTACAGGGTACATGACATAAGTGTGGTAATAATAAAGTAGCATGATGAGAAAACCGCTCAACTTTACAAAGTTCAGCATACTTAACACTACCAGTCATCCTTAATTGTTCACTAAAATTGACATATAAACAATTTTAATTTCTTTATTTTTCACACTGAAGAACTTTTAGGACATTTGTGAACATATAACATTATATATGTTATCCTCTCATTTTTTCTTTGCTCATTCTTTAATTTTCAATTTATTCATTACATCTTAAAGTGACATTGTTAAAAATGTCTTAAATTATTCATCAAAGACAAACTCTGCACAAATTACCCAAGAAACTGAATGGCATCATTATATCCAATAGGGTGAGATGATATGGTTGGCAGTGGCCATTCAGATCTGTCAGATATGTCTCGGTATGAACTTTCTGAAAAAGAAAAAAATGAAATGGTTATCAATATATAACACTGTGGAAAAGGTAAATAATTCATATCCCACCTCAAAATAAATTGAATCTGATTACCCTTTTAAATCCCCCCAAGAGATTCATTTCAGAGAAATCATTAAATTCCATTTGCACTTATTTTTTACGTGATTAAAATCATTGACTTTGAATCTGAACATCTAGTTTGAAAAAGCAATTTATTTTCAAAACTGGGGCAGTATTAATCCATCTGATTAAAACTATTGTGGAAATATTGTCTTATCTACCAGTCTTGGTCTTCACAAGAATGGAATGAGACTGAAGACTAAAAAAAGGAGCTCACCCCACCCCTTTTCCTTGAATTTCTTACATTTTTAATCAAGAATTTTTTCCATCACATATTAAAAAGGATGAAATCTGTTAAAAGGAGAAGCCACTTCCCAATTTTGACTATTCAAATTTAAAAAAAAACTGGGATATGAAAAGATTGACCCATCCTTACCCAAAGATGGATACCCGACTGTGCTGGGATCTCCCTCTCCATTGTATACAGTGCCTCTCTGAACACCTGTCCCTGGAAGCCACCAAGAATCTGGGTAGACTGAGGTCTCTCCGTCAATGGCATAGTCTGCAGGGTCCGAGTAGATGAGGATACCTTTAGCACCAAAGTTTTCTGCATTTGATACCTTACCAAGAGGAGTGGAAAGAAAAACTGCTACAGAACTGAAGATCAAGAATTCTAATCAAAGAAGTCCTCTAAATGCATGTTTTTTTAAATTTAAAGTGATAACAACTCTTTATATGAGATTCATAGTTTACAATAAATACATTGTAAACTCCTCACAGAAATATAATAAAATTTAATACTATTTTACCACAAAATCGACAGTTGTATCAGTTATTCTGAAATCTGTGCTTGTCATTGGACCAAGTGACCTCCATATAGATGGCTATACTCTGTAATAATCTCCTAAGAGATTATTACAAAAAAAACTTTTTAGAAAAAAAACAGGGACTAACTTTGAATCTAGAAATGGATTCATTAACAATTGGTAAGAATGGGAAAATAGTCGTTTACCCAGGAAAATTCATTTTTTGGCCAAATTGAACAGCTGCTTTACATATACAGGATATTTTTCGCCAACTTAAATCTTTTTTAAAAAGCTAGACTTCAGGTAAATCTAGATGAAGCAAGACATTTGGATGTGACCACACCTATGTGATGATCACTCCCCTGAGGTCTGCCTTATCTGTAAAAATAATAACAATAAAGTTAAAATGCTGGCTGATTTATTGCCCCTTTCTTCATTTTTTACAATGTAGCTTAATCCATGCAAAGTGTTTGGTTTCAGATATTGATATCTTCAGAGGGAGAAAAAGCTGCATATATTTCCATCTGATATTCAAACAAGACAGGCAAACAAAGACGCCAGTCATAATACCAAAAGTTACTGCAGGTGCAAGCTGCATATGTGTTACATATCTAAAACATCAGGAATTGCAGAAACACTTTTTCTTTCATTTTTTCTATGTGCAACCTCACGTTTTCCACTGCAAAAGAAGTTTTTTTTTTCTTTTGGAAATCTTAGGCCCATTATACATTATAATGATTCCAATTGGGAATGACTAAGATTTTAATACTGCCAGGGATCCTTAAAGCTTCCCCTGGATCTGCCTGTGAACTAATGGTTAACTGTTCCAGGGGTTATTATGAACGTGTGCCAGCATAGAATGTGCCATAAACAGTTATTAGCAGCAGGTGGATGTAGCACAGAATTCACAGCTGACAGACGTTTTGGCTCCTTTAGAAGGTCACAATCCTCATCTGCATTTATTTCCAGAACCTCTGTCCCTATTACATGGATTTGGATTTAGAATTTTTTAAAAAAGAGCAAGAGGGTTTCTGACATTGCATGGTGGTGCAGAAGGCCTGAGAGAAATTGTGTAAAAATATGCATTAGATGTTATTATATAGGAAATAATCAACACTGTCAAAAATACAGTTCAAACATATCTGCTGTTTTTAAGATATGTACAATACCTGTCTGCATGTAATTTCAGGGATCTGAATTAACATATTCAGCTTATACTGTACAGAGCAACTACATATGCAGTACTCTCAATCAATACTTTTAGACAAAATTACACTTAAAATTTAACTGAAGTGAAGTTTTCAACTTATGAAGCAAAATATCAACTTACTTTGTCACCTCTAAATATTTTCCCATATCTTGCAATGACAATGGTGTTGTTAAAGTTCATTGACTTGTTTTCTTTGAGCCAAATAAAATCTTCCACTCTTCCATAGTTGACATAAATCAACTTTTCCTGGAAAATGAAACAAACATACCCAGATTAATTTGATAGCCATTGGTGTCAAATGGATTTCAGAATTTTTTTTTACTTTGTAATTTTTCATCTCATGATTGTCTGAGGGGATTTCTAAATGTTCAAAATCATTTTTACTGGATGTTTTCATATTAATTTCACAGCTTTAATACCTCCCAAACATTTTTCTGAAATCAGTATTAATTTTATTATTATTATTATTACTTTGATTATAATTATTATTATTATTACTGTACTTATACATACTGTAATCAGAATCTGGCCTTTCACAAAACCTTTTTGTAAATTCAATTACACTGTTGTAGTTATGTTTTGTCTATTAAAATATAATGAGAAATGAGGTACTAACAATGTTTTTACATTCAGCATATCATTTTCTCTCAAACTTACACTGGTAACACTTCCAGGCTTGGAGTAAGCATGGAATGGCGGAACAACATCTGACTGGTTCTGCTCAGGTCGTAGTATCTTTTCCATTTTTTGTGTCCTGTGCAATGTCTGTCCATTACTGTCCAAGAGATAGACCAGATTAGGGTTTTCCTTATCTGGGTAAGACAGCAGCACCCTGTATGGAACTATAGACACACGTGAGAAACTCTGCTGTTTCCAGAATTCTGACAAATTCTGAGCTGTGCTAAGATCTGCAGCAGTGCCTGCTAAATGGGGATGAGCAGTCAGGTCTCTGGCAAAATGAAACAAGAATTAAATTATCATAAGCCCAGTCAAACAAAAAATGTTGACAAATGATTAAAGAAAAAATATCTAAAATTGGAAAAAAGTTGCTGCAGAAAGCAAATAAAACCAGCCTTTTGAAAGCTGTTAAAAAATCACCACAATAAATCTAAAACTAAATACACAGATAAAGCTGACAAGCAAACAGACTTGTACTTCCATTTAAGCTGTTACATATAAATAGATAAGAAATCCTTGACACATAAATGTGAATACAAAAACATAAACATGTTCGTTCAATCCAACTGTAGTCATACCAATTTATATGACTGTTTACAGTAAGCGAGTATGAAGAAAAGAAACTTCCCAGCATTCATTTACCTTGGTAAAGAGGTGGCTAATTTTAATTTATTAATATTGAAATATAGAAAAATTTTCATGCATATATATGATACTTTACAGTACCTATGGATATTTGTAGATAAGTCATCACAGATGACTTCAGCAAGTATGAAACAATAAAAATAACAATGCTGTGATATATTTTGATCAGATTACATTTTAATTAAACTCTTGCATGTAACACTTTGCATCTTTCACAGTTCTAAAATTTACTGTTACATACCGGAGATAACTTTCAATATTTTCTGCCTTCATTTCTTGTATCAACTTTTCCGATATGCTTTCATCTTCAGCCCCTTGCTGATAGCTTTGGGTTTTGGGAACTGCAAAATGCCCAATAATAATCCCTATTGCAAGCACCAATACAACAGCAACCATTACAACGACAACCAGAATACCTCGCCGTTTCCCCTGCATGTTTACAACGCTTCTTAGTAGAGAACCAATATACTAAATTCACGACCAGCCAAGTGAAGTACAGGAGTGTGAATGATAAGCAAAACCTAAACACTACTGAAGGTCACAAGGATTGGTTTGATATTTATGACTTCCACAGAAGTGCCTTTCTTCAACCTTTAGCCTTAGCTAGATAAATTCCTACATCCAGAAGCCAGTGTGACACTCCAAAGAGAGACTTTGTATTAGTAAGTCTTTATGTCTACAAGAGATAAGTAACACTTCCTGAAACAACTCCAGGAAGGACTTGACTACAACAACTAACTTTATTTCTAAGTGTGCTGATATAAATACATTGTCTACTGATCAGAGGGATCACTGCTGTCAAGTGTGTTTATACTACGTACATGAGTGAGAGTGCTATTTAATGATAATTGATGACAGAGGGTTGGGGTTACTATAAGCTTGACCGATAGTGTTAAGAACCATAACATCCCCTTCTTCCTTTAAGATAATCGGTGCTAAATCAAGGGTTGATAGTGGCAACACAGAATAAATGTCTTTTTGATTTCTTGAGTAATACCTTGTGCAAGAGAAGTCTCACATGTGAAGCATGTAGTTTAAGTGAGTAAAATAAAGTAAATACAGTGATAAATAAAATCCTAGCTAGTAGAGCTATATGACATTGTTCATGCATATGTACAAGTTACAAGTTCAGTCTATCAGGTGCTTTTGTTATTCTAGTAGATCGTCGTGGAGATGGCACTGGTGATTGGGGTACAGTGTTATCCACAGTGTTTGGCACTTGTTTGTTCTGAGCTGCTTCTGAATTCTCAAAGTGGGACTCCTGATCATTGCTTGGTGAATGATTTTGCAAATGGGTGTTTTCAAAGTCAGACTGATTGAATTTCTCTCCTGTTGGACGGATGTGTATACGATTGCGTACATACTGACCACCATTGTTAGTTTTTACAACATAGCTCCTGTTTGGTCTCATAGAATCTACAATTGCTGGTTCCCATTTGTGACTCTGGAGATGTCGTACTCTCACATGCTGACCAGGAAGTAGGTCAGATAGATTTCTGGCTGACTGATCATATCTGCTCTTTTCTTTATCCTTTTTTCTTTGCATGTATGCATTTATTTCACCGTCATAAGAGGCATGTGACAGGTGGGGTTGGATGGCAGGAAGATTGGTATCATAAGCACGAGAATTTAAGAGTTCTGCTGGCGATGGTATGTTGTGATCGAATGGTGTGCATCTAAGGCACAACATGGCCATATGAGGATCGGTTTTAGCTTCCTTGCATTTAATCAGCAGATTTTTAACAGTTTGAACAGCTCGTTCAATAAATCCATTGGCCTGTGAATAGTGGGGGCTTGTTTGGACGTGCTCGAAGCCATAATCGTGGCTAAATTTCTGGAATTCAGCCGAAGTAAACTGAGTGTCATTTCCAGTGATAAGCTTTCTTGGGATTCCGAATTCTTCAAAGATTGATTTCATGTGAGCAATGGTAGTGTTGGACTGCAAATTGTTCAGCTTTCTGACTACTGGAAATTGTAATAGTCAGATATGAGCAAGTAACTGTCATTGTCAATGAAAAATAAGTCTGCTACCAGTGTGTGCCATGGTTTTTGTAGTACGTCGTGTGGCATTAGCGGTTGTTTGACGTTTGCCTTCTGGTTGTGTTGGCATGGTGCACATGCTTTAACCATGTTTTCGATGTCTCGATTAATGTTGACCCAGAATACAAATCCTTTGGCACGGAGTTTGCACTTNATTTCTAAGTGTGCTGATATAAATACATTGTCTACTGATCAGAGGGATCACTGCTGTCAAGTGTGTTTATACTACGTACATGAGTGAGAGTGCTATTTAATGATAATTGATGACAGAGGGTTGGGGTTACTATA
This sequence comes from Lingula anatina, assembly GCF_001039355.2. The sequence goes on from NW_019773987.1 coordinate 17,113, forward strand.
AGCTTGACCGATAGTGTTAAGAACCATAACACTTCCATTTATGATACTATAGAAATAGAGAGACATTTTGTTTAATAATTATATGAAAACTTTTGTGGTGAAGGGAGTCACCTGGATACTCGACATGAGGAATATAAAGATAATTATGCGATAAGGCTAATAGATTATAATAACGTAATGAAAATTAACTGAAAACAAAGATGTAATTATTAAAGGGATAATAACTGTTCGTTTTGGCCAAAAAATGAATTTTCCTGGAGTAAACAACATGCAATTTTTCCATTCTTACCAATGGTTAATGAATCCATTTCTACATTCAAAGATAGTCCCTGGTTTTTTTCTAAAAAATTCTTTTTTTTTTCTTTGTAATAATCTTTTAATAATCTCTTAAGAGATTATTACAGAATATAGCCATTTATGGAGGTCGTGGTCTGATAACAAGCTCAGATATTAGAATAATAGCTATAACTGCCGTTTTTGTGGTAAAACAGAACATATTATATTTCTATGAGTTGTTTACAATGTTTTTATTGTGAAATATAGATATCATACGAAGAGTTATTATCCCGGTGGGTATTTGTAAATGAGCATCTAATGATTGCATACTTTCTAGGACACCAGTCCAAAACTTCTGCCAGTTAAAGAAATGTTTGTGATCAGGGTCCAGAAATTTAGCCATCAATTAAGGGTGTTTATTCATGGACAATACATTAACAAAAATATAATTCCAACCATGGACTGAGTGACACAATTCATTGCCTGATTACATATAGCACGGAACCATTTTCCAAGACCATAAATCAAGAATCATATATATATATACATGCAAAACCTTGTCACTGAATATAATTTGCATCTACTGACAAATGTCATTGCTGGCTCTGCAATCTACAATGTAAAATTAAAATGCCAAATAAAGCTTCATTAACTATATATGGTTAATTGGGAAATTGCATGTATTTTTGGGCACCACTGTCTGAAACAGACTCGCTGTCTGAAACAGACTCGCTGCTCTCGCTGCTATTTGGTACGTTAAGAACTTTGATTCAGCTAGTCAAAATTTTAATTTCAAGAGGGGACCATAGGTGTGATTTTTTCCAGAAATCGAAGGGGGGGGGGGTGGTCAGTGCTGCCATGTCCTCCTAACATATCAATCATTGGATTCCCCCCCCCCCCAAGTAGACAGACAGAACAGAGTCTTCCCCAGACAGCCTCGGGCATCTGGTCCACATCAGGCATGCCTAACCTTAGCAAGATATTGCCAGATCCGGTACGGTGGCTATCAACTATAACTGACTTAAATGCCTGTCACGCCTAGTAATGCTGTTAGTGTTAGGGGGTAATTAACTTTACCCCCTAGCTGATTCGGTAGGCGTGACAGACATTTATAAAAACCGGTTAGTTGATAGCAATTTAGTGAGACTCCCCAGGGAGATAGATCGATCCAAATATCTGTGGGAATGGGAAAAGACCCCCCCCCCCCAATTTTAAAATTGCAGGGCCTTAATTTAAACCTGTTTAGTGCGTATACTTTTAAATTTTTACTCCTATTCTTCTTCATGACAATCACCCGAAAAGGACCAAATTTATAAAGGCCTGGCAATTTATCGTCAAAACTTACGAAGTCTCGGAAACTTTGAAGGAGAGAGGGGTCGTAAAAATGACATCTGCTAGACGACACTAGATTAATCCAAGCACCTGCATTACTTGTATTTACCTGTACTGTAGAAATTGAAATTAAAATATTTCAAAAACATGTTAATAAATGGACATAACAGGTCCAACGTTGGCACTGAATCCGAAACATTTGGTTTGGGAATCCGACGCCTTCACCACTGTACCATCGACGATATCAAGGCGACGTTAACGTAGAATGGTGTCTTCACCTGTACACAATCTAATCTCCCCCTTACAGATTTCTAATTCTCCTCAACAAGGGTCACTTTTTAGATGGTATATATTAAAATAACCCAATGCGGGAACTATGCTGGAAATGTCAGTAAAAAAACTCACTATTTTTTCACAGCACTACTTTTGTATAACTTTCCTATTTTTCAATTCCGATTTGATTTCCTAACTTTTAATTGCAGATGTTCTCTAGAGGTTTTAGTAACTTCAATATCCGCTGTACTTGAAATTTCAATCTCCTTCATGTTGAACAGCTTCAGATTTCTTGTTTTCATTCTTTAATACATGTGCAGTGTCAAGATAATCAAACTTCCTGGTCCTGGTAAAAGAAAATGCTGTAATAATAATAATAATAATAATAATAATAATAATAATAATAATAATAATAATAATGTCTACCCTGCTAGTTGACACTAAAATTAATCCAAACACCAAACTGGAAATGTCAGAAAAAATTTGAAGTCACTTTTTTAAAGAACTTTGTCTATTTTTCGTCAACACCTATTGGATTTTCTAACTTATATCTCAATGCCTATTTGGTTTTCTAAGTTTTATTTCTACTCCTAGCTCACTCCTAGGCTATCCTAGGCTGACCTACACCTTTGCCTGATTTGACCTACACCTAGCCTGGCCTACACGTAACCTACTCCAGGCGTCTTCGTGTCTGTCGGCGTCGAAGAAGGCTTCGTAACCATATAGGTGCGCTACCCATTGCGCCACCGACGAGGACACAATGACACCTGTATTTTCTGGTGTATTTACCTGTACTCTTTACCTTGAAATTAAAACATTTAAAACACACGCGAATAAAACAAAATTCAAAGCAGAACGTTGGTATTGAACCCGAAACATTGGCTTTGTAAACCCGACGACAGTACCACTGTACCATCGACGCAGTCGAAATGATCATAGCTTAGAATGGTAGTTTGACCTGTACTCAATCTCCCCTTATAGAAATGTCTAATTCTAAACATGGGTCGCTTCTTAGATGGTAGAGATGCAGAGTGGTTATATTAGCCTTTTTTATGAACGTAAGTGATTTGAACAACAGTATTTGGAACGGCATCGCCAACTACCTGAACTGACTCCTTAAGACATTATTTACATAGATGATTTTGACGATCAATGGCATTCTAAATATACTAAATGCCTTTTAAATGACTTCACATGTTATTATTTTGTTGACTGTGCCTGTTTTTCAGTATTATGAAAACATTTAAAAAAAACATGGCATATATAAGAGACAAACCATAAAAGACCGGTGACTTAGAGTCTAAAAGATTACCATGATCCATAAGAAATCGCTAAAAGGTAAGTCCCACCTCACACAGATTCTAACACCTAATAACAATAATTATAATAGTTATTTATAGTTTGAAATCCATATAAAAATTTCAGTGGACTTTACAAGGGTAAAATGAACATAATAAGATCGATGAATAATATCAATAGAAAGTTAAGACTGATATATATATATATATATAGTTAAAATATTAAGAAATTAAGACATTAAAATAGAATGTAAAGATAAAGAGCCAGTCAAATCAGTTATAGGCAATTCTACATTTATCGGGGAACCGTTGGTAAAGTTCTCCAAAGAAATGCTACAACAGACGCACCCACTCAAAGACCTTGACCAGTTTTTTTTTTTTTTTTTTTTTTTTTTTTTTTTTTTTTTTTTTTCGTATTACAACAAGAAGACAGGATTGCCTGTTCCTTAGACTGTGCCGTTCCCCAGTCGAGTTTTTAGGTTTGACGGTCGAATCCGCCGCCGACGTGTACGAGAGGCATATAACGATGATTGTGTAGGCCTACTGCCTAGGGTGCAAGCAGGGGATGGTAGCGTCTATGTTTGGGGAATATGTCATTCCGGTGGCCAGAATCATTTGTTTTTTCTAGAAGGCAAGCTCAACCAGGATTCCTACATAGACATTCTACAAAAATAAACAATGCTTCCTTTTGTAAGAGCCATCTTCAGGAACAATTTTTTGTAATAAGACGATTACGCACACCCACATCGAGCTCGCAGAACCACTGCTTTTCTTCAAAACCAATCTTCCTTTAAGGCTACCTTATATGATCTGCATTGTTGTAGGGCCTACGAAATAATGGAACCAGTGATAAAATCGGTGCCTTTGACAATTTGCTTTACAAAACTATTAAAACTGTGTGTGTGTGTGTGTGTGTGTGTGTGTGTGTGTTTCTAGCTCCCACATTGTTTGAAAAATTCCAAGCGTCTGTGACAATATTTAATCAATTCAAGAGTCTGAGATTAAGTTGGGCAACATTTGATTCATTTTTGAAAACGACGTATTGAAAAATTGGTAAAATTCCAAAAAGTGACGATGGTGGCATCTAAACATATTGTCTATAGGCCTATTTTAATCTAATTTCGTCATCAGGAAAAAAACATGGAGACCCCACTGTTTGCGTCAGTTTTCTAAGTACCGCTTGGTAAACGCAACATTTTGTTTGAAATCTTTCGTTGTTTACCGGTGCAGTGGCGGATTTAGAGGAGGGGTCAGGGGGTCCTGACCCCCCCCCCCCCTTCGGTTTTTGAAAAATATATCACACCAACATTCCCCTCTTGAAATAAGAAATTTTTGACTAGCTAAATCATAGTTCTCAACCGTACTAAATGGCACTGTTTGCTCTCCAAAACACCAAAAAATTTTCGGGGCCCTTGAGCAGGCCCCGAGCCCCACACCAAGGGGCGATGGTCGGTTTCGCATCCGGACCCCCCTTCAAACATCTTGAATCCGCCCCTGCGGTGACCTAACTATGTTAGTGTTAGCTCGTCAAGGTTCTAACCATTTTATTTTAATTTTTTCAGTGGTTATTCTTAAAGAGTAAAAATGCATCCACTTCACTTGTTGGCATTATTTCTGTTATTTGAAAGGGACCGACGCCCACTGGTGTCAATAGAATGCGGCAGGTGCTCTGCTCTCCGCTAGAAAAAGTACGAAAAGTAGAAACTTCCTCCATCTTGCCAAGTTGTCTGCTGTGGGCCGGTTTAGAATCAAGGTTTTGGAAAGCAAATGGACAAAAATTAAAAGAAAATTTTGCAAGGAAAGATGGTAATGATGGCAACAGATGCTGTGAGAAATCCACTGCCCAGTGGGCCCTCGACACTGTGTTTTAATAAGGAGGAATTTATGCGGGTAATGTCTTATTATAAACACTGTTGCCGCTGTGTTTAGACTAACTTGATTTGCTAGATTGTCTCTTTCAACGCACTTCTCAATCGAGAATAGTTCACAAGACATGAATAAATGTTATTTACTGCAGTACCTATTGAGTTTGCCTGCTAAGTTTTATACGTTCTTTAACACTATGAAATAGGATTTAACTTAACTGTTTCCAGGAAATGTTAATTTTGAACTAATTTATTTGGGAATGGAATATTTCAATAAATACAAAAATTTCCAGGATGATTTTGATGTTGACAAGTTTGTTGTGGAGTGTCGTAGAAGAGTTCCTCTGGAAACCTTGCGGGATGATCTCAGTGTTTACCTTAAGGTGCTTAAGACTGCCATGATAGAACTCATCAACAAGGATTATGCAGACTTTGTTAATCTTTCAACCAATCTGGTGAGTATATATTGATATTTTTGATGTAGTTATCATTTATTGCACCTCTCATTAATTTTCAAGAATTCCTGTACTCTTTCAGTTTCCCCAACATCATTCGATTGTTGTGCCCGAAATTCCTGCAGAAAACATCTGATTTAGCAACTTCTTTACTTCCAGTTCGGGAAATTATACTAAAATGCATAATATATGGAGTCTGTTTCATTAGACATAAACAACAAGCTGATTGAAGGTCTTCATTGACATTTCATTATATCTTCTAGGTTGGAATGGACAAAGCAATAAGCAATCTAACTGTGCCACTTGAACACTTTCAAGAAGAAGTTTTGGTAAGCTGAATAATTTGATGTGATTAGTGACAGCCAATCAACAAATGCATATATTAAGTGTGCTTTATGCAACCAAAATTATAACAAATTTTTATTACAACTTTTTTTACTGTTTTGAGATTGCAGTCACATGTACTGAGAAGTTTAAAAGTAAAGTTTGTATTTTGAGTTAAAATGCTTTTAGCTAGGATTTTAACTCTGTTTGAAATTCATTCCTTAGGCAGCCAGATCTGCAATGGATGAAGCTATCAGTACAGTGGAAGAGAAACTAAAGAAAAGAGCAGAATGTAGGGACAAAAAGGTATTGAAGTTCTGCACTTTCAAAATAATATTAATTCAGTGTCGTTTTATTATCCTTTAATTTTTCTGTAATTACTTTCATTTGCTAAACGTGTATGTGCATTTATTTGTATGTTCTGTTATTCAGAGATGTTTAACATGGCAGAAGGATTCTTTGTTGAAAAGGAACATAAATCAAATATATAACTGTAATTTACTCTGTAGACTTGATAAGTGTTATTTATATGCATATTAACATTTTTCAGGCCTGTGTTCAGCGGCTAATGAATATCATCCATTGCGTGGAGAAGATGGAGAAGCTATTGAGGATACCACCAGAAGCAGATGAAGAGCAGATTAAGCAGTCAGCAAGGTAGAGTGTCCATTTTTAGCTGAATGGAAAAAAAGTTAGTTGTCTTTGAACAGCAAATCATGTTATTTGATTACATATGGACTTGTACCAAGAATTATATTTTCGCATAGTTTGTATTCACAATACTTTACTTAATATTGGATGTTCTTCTGTGTCTCATATGAATTGTAATTCTTACAAGGTTTTGCATTGTAAAGAACATTTAGGTTTGTCTTTCATTTTATGCAGTGAATTGAATGGACAACTGATAGAAAGGGTGGCAACTGAGTTCAACAAGCTTCAGTTTTATGTTAATAAAAGTAAAGGACTCCCTCTTTTGGAACAGATAAGACCAGTAAGTTATTTTCTCCTCCCTTGGCACTTAGCTTACTACATTTAGAAAAAAATGCTGTAAGAATATCACATGATAATTTTTTTTTCAAACAGTTCTTTGGTGCTTAAAAGTAAGCCTTTTATGAAATAATGTGACATGGCATTGTTGTCAGACAACTAAATGTCTTTTTTTTTCATTCACTGAGACTTTTTGAAATAATGTGGATCTGGTCAATGTTCAGGCAACTGTTAATTTAGGATCCCCATTGATGTAAGTTCCCTGTTTTCTCTGACTTTGAGGGAGTTACCACTGTATGTCAGATCCTTTAATGTGCGCTTTTTTCCCCACAGAGAATTTCTGCCATTACCACCACCTTGCAATTCAGTCTGGAAGGCTCATTCAGAGAAGGCCTTGAGAGGAAAAACCCAGAGATCCTTCGGCAGTGTCTGCGCACCTATGCCACAATAGATAAAATGAAAGATGCAGAACAACTCTTCAGGCAGTATACAGTGAAACCATACATGGAAGAAGTAAGTGTGGATGCATTTGCATTGATGCATGCTTGGGAGTGTTTTGGAGTACCTAGGAAAGTAAAAAATATATAAGTACTTTCACGCTACACCTAGATAAGCAGATCACTTGAAAGGGAAATTGCAATAGAAAGGGGAGATTAACAGAATTATTATTATTATTATTATTATTATTATTATTATTATTGATGTAGATGTCAGTGTACACGTGGCATTGAACAAAGGTAAAATGGTGATATTGTTAAACTATGTGTATTAAATGATAGGTCAGTATCTGCATGAATTTCCAGGTTATAAGTGACCAGTTCATTAAAACCAATACACAAGGTTTGCGGGGAATGTATCACAAAATACTGGAGTTCATACCCCTCCATTGTAAACTGATCAAAGAAGTCACTTCAGGTTCTCTGCAGAGGTAAGATAATGCTATGATAATACTATAATACTCTGATCAGCACTTTGTCTCAAAGCAAAAAGATGTAACTTTATTTTGTTTATATAAATGTTGCTGTACTGTTTTAGCAGAAACCTATTGTGTTTTTTATGGAACAGATGAAGTGTGAGGCCATGCACACAATACTGTTTTTATTGCAGCACCAGTGGAGAGGTTGTCCGTGGCTATGACTTCTTGACTAATGCTGTGTGGCCTGAAATAGTCAGCAATGTGGAAGGGAACATTCCATTTATATTTGCACCTGGAAATCCAGACCTCTTCCATGAGGTGAGAAGGGAATATCAAGAAAAGAAAATTAAGTGCTTGGTATAAGATTTGAACAATTTGTGTAAAATAATTGCCCTCTCCATGAAGGAAAAAGATAACCTTATGAAATGAAAATGCATTAATTGGTATAAGATGGCAATGGTGACAACATTTTGGGGTCTTTTTGTACAGTTGCAGATATATATGTTTTAAATTTCGTAATATGAAATCTTTTAATTTTGATTTCCAGAGATACAATATAAGCATGGAATTTGTAGACCAGTTTGAGTGCCAGTGTGGCTCCCAGGCCAGTGTCAAGAGGTTGAGGGCTCATCCATCTTTCAATACCTTCATGTCTAAGTGGAGCCTGCCTGTATATTTCCAGATAAGGTATGTTAATAATCAAGGCGTTTTTTTTCTTCCAAGCTGGGATAAAAGTAGTTGTTAAGTACTATAAAGAACAAAATTAAGAATTATTGCTTGCCAAGTACCATATTTAACAATATCAAAACAGAATAACTTATTATGCCTGAATTACATTAAATTTGCAGGTTTCAAGAAGTTGCTGGAAGCTTTGAGAATGCCTTGCTGACACCATTTAATGTCACTGCAGGTAATATGTTTTTTTTAAACAGACACTGGAATGTGCCTGCTTATCTTAAAATGGAGGAAAGTGGGTTGACTTTTATTTCAGTTACATGTCTGTAAATTTGACCATTTTGCTGTCAAGTTTTAAGTTCTGTCAATAATTCCAATATTTTAGGTACACTATAAACATAAAAATATAAATGAAGACACAATTTTGTGCTTGAAGATACAAAAAAAGTTAAAAGTCATTAGGGAGACTACTGGAAGTTTTTTGCACAGGCCAAAAACCCAAGGAACCCCATTTTTCAAAGTTTTCAAAATTTACTACAGATGTAATGTAGCTTTTAAATTATGTTAAAAGACAGCACAGCACCAAACTTACTATTGTTGTATGATTTAAAAACAGATACATTTTTATAACCAATAATTTTTTTTTCACTTTTCCAGATTCCAAAGAGTTTCACTTACATTCCACCACAGTGTTGTGGTCCTGCTTGTGCAAATGTTGGTCTGATGATGTATTCCTCTCAGGGCTCTGTCACAGATTCTGGAAGCTCACATTGCAGCTACTAGCCAGGTATTCAAACTGGATTGAGGCAGTGCATGCTAAAGAGGTAAATCTATATGTTTGTATTGTGCAACTGCGATTTTGTTAGATTATATCTCCATTTCATTAATCTGCATTTTTCATTTCTTGTAGGTACTTTGTGTATTATTAAATGATTCAGTATTTTGGGGAACTTGAGTGAGGGGTGTTTTGGTTTATTGAATTTTTAATAACTTATAAAAACATCTGTAACATTTAAGAACCAAATTAATAGTGATTGCTTTATTTGCAACCATTTTGTTTTCTATATTATTATTATTTTTATTATATATTAGCTAACAGAAAAGGATGGAAATTCAGCAGACCCTGGGGTCTCTAACCCTGGGACAGGGAGTGGTGATCCTCCTGCTGTGGCACCACGTCCTGCTCCCGTCACCCTGGGACAGGTGGTTGCCATGGTTGCAGATGCACACAGAGTAGATTCCAAGGTAAGAATGATTCAGAAGTCCTTAGTATTTGAGTGTGATGTAGCTTTTTGTAAAAGTGTGCAATGCCAAACTTGCTATTATTTACTATGGGGTAAGTAATCTTAGTTTTGTTTCCAGTGAATTGTTTGCCCTATTATTTTTTTAAATCCTTCGTTATCATTTTTGTCTGGGGATCTTTTCATACGTGATGCTACCAGGAAATTCCAAAATGTGTTATAAAAGGCTGGATTTCATTATTTAAAAGATTTCATTAATCTATCTGCTTCCCAATTATTATTATTTTTTTCATATATTTTAGGTTACAGCTTTTTTTACTGAAGTAATCAAACCAAAATTGAAAACAACAGGATGTCAGGATAGTGCTATTCTGGAAGGTAGGTCTACAATCCTAACTCCTTATATATTTCATTTTGTACAAAAATAATATGTCAAATACTGGCCTAAAATGTTAAAATAGGGGTCGTGCTGGTTGTGGTTTTGTAATGCCAATTCTGCACCTCGAAAGCCTGAGCTATTTTAAGAGTTTCATGTATAGAAAAAAGCAACAGAGGTCATTACCAACAAGGCACACTGGTATCATCCACATCTGAAACTCTGTTTAAAAATGTGCACCAAAGCGCTATTTGGGATGACATTTTAAAATGTGTTTTTTTTTTCACCTTGTAGAAAGTCTCCAGGAGTCCCAGACATCTATCACGAAGCATCTTCCAGGGTTTGGTGAATATATTGTAAAAGATATCACTGCACAGTGCTCAGTTCACCTGAAGCTAGTCAATGACATACCTAGACTATATCGTAGGACAAACAGAGAGGTTAGTTTACTATGCAGTACTTATCCATGTGGAATTAAATCCACAATGCTGGTTTCAGTATTGAATTTTGGTTATAAAGCATGCTATAAAGGAGCCATTGGATCAATTTACTTCTGTTTTAAATATCTATTTACGTATTGAAGAAGAGACAACTAGAAAAGCAGACTTCTACCAAGGCAAAACAATTCTCATTATCTGTCCCATAGAGGAACTTGATGCAAACATTCCTGTACAATGCCTCATTTTACTGGGACAAATAGGTATATACATGGTAATGTGGATCAACACCAAAACTTAATCATTTGTTCCTTGGCCATTTGTTTTCTGACCTATCTAAAAATTTCGTCAAAATCCTTCCATAACTTTTTGCATAATGTTGCTAACAGATAAACTAATAAACTAAGGAACCAAAAACTTTACCTCCTTGGCAGAGGTAAAAGTAAGTTTCCCTACATTGAATGGTTTTTTGGGGCTTGGTAACAGTTGCTGCTTAATAACACGTGACAAATTTGGACCTCTTTTTATATATTTTTCACATACTAGTGCTTTCAGAAATTGATATGATTAAAAATCAAATTATAATAAAATCATTTTGATTTAATTCTCCCCATCACACTTGCAGCTGCCTCTCTGCTCTCTTGAAACTGAATTTGAATGCAGTAAATGCCATTCAGCTATGAATTATTTAGCAATCAATTACCATTTCTAGTGTATCTAACATTTGATATCTGTCACATTTGAAAATCAGTATAGCCTTTAAGCTGGAACTCCAGTTTCCAATTTTGACAGCATAGCTGGTATAATATTTCCCTGAGATTTCGCAAATTTTTGTCATTATTTAAAGTCAAATATACCAGTATAATTTTTAAAGAAATATTTTTGAAATATTTTAGCAAAGGTGTGATCTCCTAGAATGTGCAGCATACCTAGTTTGGTTTTGACACCAATATCACATTCAGCCTTCCTTTGAAATCTTCACGTTGAATCAAATATATTTTGATGATGGAAGAAAATTGTAAAAAAAAACACTTATTTAACATTGGTCTTTTCAAATACAGATCTTCCTCCAAGCATAATTGCAATGTCAAATATATATGCTGAAAAAGGAATCAATTCAGACTAATCAGCACCCTAATTATTATAATCCAGGTTCCCTCCAAGACTTCTGGTTACCTGAACAGTCTCCTCAAACCACTGAAAATGTTCCTGGATGAGCACAAAACTACAATAAGTGAGGAAATGTATAGGTCTTGGGTGATGAAAATC
>NW_019773988.1:3870-21453 GCF_001039355.2 Lingula anatina
CTTGGTAACATTGAACATATGGTGTCCCATCAGTCCCATGCTTCTATATCTTACTGTTGGACCTAAACAGAGGCTCTGGACCAAGATAGTGATTGCATCATAGAAGGATATGTCATAGTTAGTGTTGATATAAGTATGGAGTTGAAAGACAAAGATGTTGTTAAACATTAACTACATCAGATCACTTCTCAGTGGTAAATGTGACCATGTAGAAGAACAGACCTTATCATGAAGTAACAGTACATAAAGCTGTGCTGAAGAACAAACATATTAGTCTTGTGTTTTTACCCTAGCAGTTCTTTTTTTATTTAAACACAAAATGGCAGCCTCTGGCCAAAGCATAAAGGAGAATGAGGAAGTGAATCAAGGCTTGGACAGGTTTGGTTGGTCTAAGAAGCAGTTTGAGTTGAGCTACTTGGACATAGACTTACGGGAAATCCTTGACAACTCGTATACCAATGACCCAGATAAATACCTAGTGTTCAGTCTGGGAAGCTCTGGAGAGTCCTCCTCCTATGGTTTGAACGCTGATGCTATTCCTGTCCCCTCAGACAGTGATATCATGGTTTGTGAGTTAGAAAAATTGGTTATTTGTGAAAAGGATGACCTCCCACGAGCCAACCGTGCCTTGGAAGTTTATGAGTGGGACTGCCAAGGTATGCACGATGGATATGGCATGCTGCGCAAACTGAATTCCAAAAATGGTTACACGTCTAGTGGAGCAGCAGCAGATGCATTTTACCGAGAATATAAAATGCACATGTCCTTTTTTGGTCCTGAAAGACAAGGCCCAGCTGTTTCTTTGAATGTATCAGGGAACAGGAAAGACACCAGCATGGATTACGTCCTTGCCTATCCATTTGCCAGCTGGCCCCATTGTGTAAGAAAATGGTTCAGACGTACAAGAAGATTTGGTTGGCCAAAGACTGCAGACATTGCCACCATTTTGAAAGATGGCTGCCATGTTGTTCCTGTTGGTCATAAGAACAGTATTGTACCTCGTCAAAGATATCAGTGGCGTATATCCACTGTAGTTGCTGAGAGAACATTAATTCGATCCTTTAATGATACCCAGCATAGAACATATTTCATTTTAAAATATATCAAGTCATTGATTGCGGCTGAAATAGATGAAAGGTTTGAAAATCAAAATGTGCTGTGTTCGTACCACATGAAAACTGTAACGTTTTGGATGGTACACGAAACTCCCCCAGAACTTTGGCAAAGAGGGAGTCTGGTCAGATGTGTCAAAGAATGTCTGGCACGACTCCAGTCCTTTGTTGACGAGGGTTATTTACCTGTATACTTCGTGCCTGAGAACAATTTGTTGGACACTGCTACAGATGTTCAACTGAAATTGCTTTCATATGCAATAAAGAGTTATAGAGTTAATATCTCATTAGTTCTAATGATGATAAGCAGCTTGAAGGAAAGAAAAGATGGCACTGGGAATCTACAGTTTCGCCTCTGTGGCATTCAGTGCCTACCTTACTTAAAACCAGATGATATTCAGATGGAGGACCCTTTAACCATGGCTGTGTCTTTTAAACGCATTAAGAAGATTTGTTTGAGCACCAAAAACAAAACTGTTGGAAGGCTTGTGTTCAGATTGATTCAAATGTTCTGTTTTCAGTCTCTTGGTTGTATGTACCAAGAGTTGGCAATGCTACAGGGAAAAGACTCCTACTTTAGACAAGCTGAAACATTTTTACTTTCAGCTGTCAATTTGGACAAAGTTGGTAGCAGACTGAAAGTTGCAAATTTATATTATTCCAGAGGCAAGTCAGCCAAAGCTGTAGGAAAATTTGAAGAAGCTGCCGTGTATTTTGAAAAAGCCAAAAAATACATTCAGTTTGCTCTTGACCATGAAAATATGAAATTTCACATTACAGCTTGCATTTGTGACAAAACAGCTACACTTGATAGTTACCCACAAGAACTGACGAATCTTCTAGAAAATGAATCTGGGATAACAGATCATGCAGATTTACTCTGTTGGGCAATGAAAACCAATTCCTTTGGTTGGGATTTATATTTCCCTGTGAAATTTTCACATTTGTCCTGTCTCCCAGAGGCAGTTCAGTATGTTCTTTATGCCGGCAATCCTGGGGGAAGTCCTGCCCTAGATTGCCTGACAGGAAGGCTGACACTGTTGCCACTTTACTCTCCCATCTTTGGTCTGTTCCTTGGTGTTATCTGCGCCCACGAAAGTGGCAAGGAGGCAGAAGTTGTAGCATACTTGCAGAAACTAGAGGATCTTTGTGAACGTATTTATCATAAGGACTGTTATAAGGGAATTGGATATTCTTTGCTGGGGCAGTGTCACATGATGATAGGCAACCAATCGGAAGCCTGCTCATGTTTTGTGAGGTCGTACCAGGCCTGGCCGAGCTTGGAAAACTCTGCATTATGGCTGCTGGGGATAATGTGTATCAAAGATATTCCTTAGACAGTGCTTTTAGCAACTACAACTGTTTAAATTGTAGTCATTTTTTTCTGAACTAGGGATCTAACATTTTAAGTTGATACTCTTTTGACAGGATTCAGCTGTACTGAGCCAGGAACTTATGATTACAGATTACTTGGAGCTGTAGACTGAACAACGAGTATTCCTTATTTATCACAAACATTATAGATTGATTTCACAAGATAAAAATTCCTACAAAATACAAATTAGGGGAATAATTCAATCTCAGAAACTGTCATTACTTAAGATCTGAAAGAAGGGCAATTAAACATATGAAGGTTTAAAAAGGTAAAATAAATGAATGATGTTAATAAATGATATTTATTACCCTTGTTTAATAAATATTGCCATCAACCTCCTTATGGTAGAGTTTTTTTTTTCTTTAAGTTCAAAACAGCTTGGAATAACAATTTGAAGTTCTGTTGATAGTGAATATGTATTTGTAAATATATTGCATAAATGCTGCTCATGAAAATTACCGGAAATCCATTTTATACTAGCCACCATATGCGTACAGGTTTTCAATCTCTTGTTACACTCATTTATAATAAAAAAGATAATATATTGGTGTAAATAAAACATTTCAGGGGCTTACAAAGGCTACAAATTTTTAAAACCAGGTACATATTGTACTGTTATCATATCTGTGTACTGGGATCTCTTCGACACTGGTTTGGTTTGATCCTACTGGCTTAAATAAATGGGTGACTATTATCAAAAATATTATTTTTAATTTTGTCATCTTATTTTAGTTTACAGTTTTTTCCTATACACAAATAAAAATGCTTTGAGTCAGATGCCTTAAATTGATTAGGTCAAATTAAATTTGGCAAAGCAGTAGTTGTAAGCTTCTTTACTCATTCAATTTTTTCTTTAACAAAAAATATTTAGGAAATAAGCCATTAGTGACAAAACGCCAGTCTAGGAAGAGCCTGTATATAGTGTGATGTGAGAGCAGTGGTGGAGGCAGCACAGTCATATACTAGTATATATATTGTCCTACACAGCAGTATTTAAAAAAATATATATTTATTTTCCATTTCTTAAATAGCCCCCTCTTTTTTGCTACTAATCCCTGTCTTGGTGAAGAAAACCAGTGGTATCTATGATAATTTATTAATTATGATAATTCAAATTATCAGTTAAAAGTTTGCGGATTCAAGAATTGGGGGATGGGAAGAAGGGAGATTATGGAAGTTGAGAAAGAGAGAAGGAAGGAATACTCTTACTAATATAAGCTTTTTTTAACTTATAAGCTGAAGCACATGATATGTTGCACATACAGAGATATGATCTCACCTGAAATACTTACAAGGTATTTGAAAAATAACTGGGCTATGAGTTAAAAATTCCATATATACGTTAACTTTTGTGTCATAGTCTGATAGCTTTTTTAACCAGGGTTCAACTGTAAAGGTACATTATAAAATCCAAAGTGTGCAAATCCATTTGAATTTGAATGTTGTAGTGAGTTAACATAATATTATGTCTTTCAATTAAAAAGGTTTGGGGCTTTAAATATACAACTGTTACATTGTTGAGATTGTCTTAATGTGCCTTTACTATATGTATGACGTATGTAGAGAGTGTGGCTTTACTAACTTAGTGTATAACATCAGCATTTGTATACAAAGTCAAAGGTTTCAAGTTCTGGAATGCTGTTGTAAAAGACCTCTTGCATGTGACCTGTCTTTGGGTGAAGATACATTGGGATATGGCTTTAGCTTACTTGTACTCTCATTTAGCTAAAAAAAAAAAAAAATAGCATCCAAAGAATATCCTGGAGTACACAAAAATCATTGTAAACAAATGTATAAAATATATTTATTCATCATTAGATAATTATTATAATTTTTTTTTTTAATTTCTACTAGAGATATATATTGAAAATTGTGTACGCATCACTAGTGCACTGCTTTCTACAAGATGTATTTATTAGTAAATTAACCATTTTATACAGATATCGTTTCTTTAACACATTCCAATCAACTTTTGAATATTTCCAAGAACAACTATTTAAAGTAACCTGATATGACATTTCAGAAGAGTACACTGACAACACCATCCCCCGCCTTACCTTCTATCGGCCATCTTGGTTTGATGCAGTGGCGTCTGAGTACTGGGCATGCAAAGAAGGGGTTGGCCTGTTTGACATGTCTTATGTTACCAAGATAGAACTAAAGGTAAGTGTAGACTGCAACTAGCTGCCAAGCAATAGGGTGGTCAGGTTGTTTTGTAGTTATTACATGTAAGTATTGTATTATTAATATAGGCCAATATGTTGCCAGGGCCTGGTCTGGCGAAGAATCTCAAACAACCTTAGCTCAGCCTTTATATTTAGATATACAACCGCTGTTATTATAGGCCAGTCTGTTGTAAAATGTTTTTAATTCCAATATTGCATAGCTGATTTATATTGCCTGGTGTTAAAGTTTAAAGGTGCAATCAACAAATTTTATTTGTTTATTTATTTTTCAGTCTGCGGGTACGGAAGTTGTGGACTTTCTCCAGAAGATGTGTTCCAATGACATAGACAAGCCAGTGGGTACGGTCATCCATACAGGGGTACACAACCACAAGGGGGGCTATGAAAATGACTGTAGTCTAGCCAGGGTAGCAGAAAATTGGTGAGGAACAGTGTATGGAAAGGGGAGGGGTGCTGATAGTGGTTCTATGTATAATGGCGAATTTACTAAGTCAGACAGTTTTCCTTGGCATCTAAATTAAAAGCTTGTATTAAATTAACACAATTTTTTCAATGATAGAAACTTAAGCTTTCCTATCTGTAAACTAAACGTCCATATCCTGAGTTTCAGACCCAATGTCAGTTTCTTAACATTTTAATTTCCATTTGTGCCCATGTTTAGCTTGCTAACTGGGGTCTGGCCTTCAGTTCAGTGCCTATGTTTAGCCTGCTAACAGGGATCTGGTATTCAGCTCAGTGCCCATATTTAGCCTGCTAATTGGGGTCTGGTTTTCAGCTCAGCGCTCATGTTTAGCCTGCTAACTGGGGTTGGCCTTCCGCTAAGTTCCTGTGTTTAGCCTGAGGTAATATGGCCATTTTATTTCATGTTTTTTCTCTTTTTCAGCTATATGATGATATCTCTATCAACCACTCAGACACGTGCCTACAATTGGTTGTCACAGCATTTGCCTGCTAATGGCTCAGTTATCCTCAGTGATGTCTCATCCATGTATACAACACTCAATGTGATTGGTCCAAAAGCCAAAGACTTCCTGCATGAGTTGGCAGAAATACCTCTCCACATAACAAAATTCCCCTCCATGACTGTCAAGGTTTGTGGTTGGTTGTTAAAACTGGTTTTATCACGTGAATAACAGAGAGATCATTGAAGAGTTATGATTGAAGAGCTGTGGTTTTTAAGCAAATTAAAGAAGAAATTTGAAAAACAACGAGTGAAGCATGAGATAATTGATGTCATGGAAAAAGTGTAAAAAAAATGCATTTGAAAATATTATTTTCAAGATTTAGTTTAAAATATCTTTCCTTTGAGGTTTGCCAGTTTTGGATTTCTCTACTGCCATGTCAGGCCAGTTAGTTCTGCTGGTTACTGTGATCAGTAAAAGTGTCTGTTATTCTATTCTGGTCTACCAATTACTAAATATTTTGCCCAGTTCAGTGCTCTTTTTCTATTTTTCCTGCAGACGATGTACCTGGGCCATGCCAGTGGTATAAAAGCCATGCGTCTTACCCACACTGGAGACGACGGCTGGATGTTGTATATACCTTCAGAGGTAATGCCTTCAATTTTATGAAATAACTGGCACAGGAACTGGTGTTTAAAATAGATACATATGAAAAGAGGTTGATTTTAATAAGTTTTGTTTTGTTTTCTTTTCCTGTTCAAAATTCTGATTGCTGCCCTAAAAGTTGTATGCAGAACAATACTTTCAATGGGAATGAGCCCTTACGGTAGTCTGATATCACTTTGGAAGACTGTGATATTTGATTTTCTCGCCACAGTATGCCCTCCATGTGTATGACACCCTGATCAGCTCGGGACATGACTACGGCCTGAAGAATGTGGGCCTGATGGCACACAGGAGTCTGAGGATAGAGAAGTACCTGGCCTACTGGGGCATTGACCTGGACTCCAACTCTACACCATTAGAATGTGGGAGAGATTTCAGAGTGAAAAAGAATGTAAGATGAAGATGCTGCCTCTCTCTCTCTCTCTCTCTCTCACACACACACACACATGCACTGTTGATCATATTGCATTAACTATAGATAAATAATCTACTTATTGTTTTCTTACAGTTGAAAGAAATTTCAGATTTTTTTTTCAAAGCATTGCAGTTTTGTAATGACTTTTCCTATTTCTTTGGAATTTATTCAGTCACTTCATTGTCTTAGATGGACTGTTTATTATTTTATCATTTCACAGTACATGGCATTGTTAAGTCCAAAAAATACCTTCTTTGTTACCCATTTTAGAAGCCATTTATAGGGCAAGAAGCCCTGCTGAAGCAGAAGGAAGAGGGGATCAAGAAGAGATTTGTCCAACTCCTCGTTGAAGACCATGACAACCATAGTGACCCCTGGCCCTGGGGTGGAGAACCCATATATAGAAATGGGAAATTTGCCGGCATGACCACCTCGGCTGCCTATGGGTTCTCCCTTGAATCCCACATCTGCCTGGGCTATGTCCAGGATTTCACAGACAACACAGGGAACAGGAATATTATCAATGAGAACTGGGTGATGGACCCTAATGCAAAGTATGAGATTGATATAGCCGGCAGACGGTTCCCTGTGAAAGTGGGCATCTCAGCTCCCAAGTCCCCTTACATGCCCACACAGCATAACCTGGATGATCATTATCCCATGTACGAGACACAATAGGGAGAGGTTGTTCGTGTCTGTAATTTTTTTATAAGACTCACAAACATCTTTACATTTGTCATGTTTTTCAATTGAATTATTTTTGAAAAAATTATTGGTCACAGTTTTAAGCATTTTGAATTTAATGTAAGTGAAATTTTTAACTTTAAAAAACCTTGCATCCTGAAAATGATTTTATAGAAAAATTCTATTTGTGTTTGTGATAAAAAAAGTTGTAAGGTAGAATGCTATCAGCAAATCTATATTAGGAGTTGCATTTCTCGTTGTATTGTTTCTGGTAAGTTTTATGAAAACGGTAGCCCCTGGGTCAGTTTCAACGAGTTCAGATAATGAGTAGGTGATAAATGAGGCAGTGTGTAGTAGAAGCTTTATGTAGCCCTGTGTGTAGACGTACATGGCCCTATACCTAGTAGATGGCTTAAGGTGGAAATGGGCATAAAAATCATTCTATTTCTGCTGCTTTGTAAATGAAAATCAAATTTCGCTGAAAATATATTGGAAATACAGGGTATCAAAAAAAAAAAAAATAATAAATAAATAAATAAAAACACAAACAAATGTTTGCTCAAAACTAAAATAACTCTGGTGAGATCACCTAATATTACCAAAGAAAACTGTAGGCCAGATGCTTTTAATAAAAATATAAAAATTAACCTTGCAATAAAAGTGAACCAAATTTTCTCCCCTTTTTGTGAGATTACATTTCCACACAATGCTAAGGTACTTCCTAGTTAAAGCAGAATGTTGCAGATCTTGAAGGCTGCTGTATGGTAGAGTTTTTAAGTGTCAAAGTTTTGTCACAGAGGAAGATTTTATACTTTATATAGTGGCCAAAGGATGGTGCTGCAAGTTCTTTTATATTGTACTACAGGTGACTTGTTACCTGTGAAATAATTGTGTCACTTTCAATGTTTTAACTTTTTAGCTTTATTCTTTACAATTAGCAGGACCTGCTCTGGGTTGTGAAAACCACTCGTACATATTGCGTTGGAGACATTCAGGTCGATCTATTAAGTGAGCATTATTACGGCCGTTCTGTATGGTAAATAATAGGAGGCAGCTCTCAGTAGTATATTCAGATGCTTACACATTTTGCTTTTTTTTTTTTATTTGTTTCATGTTGTTATTGTTGTTATTATTGATAATGAGCTTTATGATTATTTGCATATGAGGTAATTGAATACTGACACACATTGCAATAAAAATTGGTTTGAAGTGTTGAAAAAAGTTTGTTTGATATATAAAGTAAAATTATTATTCAATACCAATATGTGTAATTAGTTATAGCAAAATACGCTTTTCTACAGTAACAGTAGGATTGTGTTAGTTGGGATTTATCAAATGTGCTCTGACAATCCACACACTATTAGGCAAACTAAATGAAAAAGTGATTATTAATTTAATTTCAATACTAAATAATACTGTGAATGAACAGAGTAGGAAATGAATTATTTGGTGTATATGTATTACTAATGTGGCATCTACTAAATGACTTGTTTGAAGAACAAAAGAAAACTAATGATTGTTGTAAATAGAGTCATCAAAAGCTTGTACAATAGAAATAGGTGGAAATTTCATTAGACCGCACGCAACAAAGGTTGTACTTTAAATCAACCACTGTGTAAGTTGGTGACTTGATGAATGCCAAAATGCATATCATTGTAGTCAGAGTAAGAAAATGATTTTATCATACAAAGAGGGTCCTGTTCATGAATGCAAATCAGTTTTAATTAAAAGTAGACAAAATATCTACTAGGAGGCCTATCAGTTTCATGGCTTTACAATTATAGTAATGCAGAAAGGAACCCTTGAAAATTGTAAGTCATTTGAGTATTTACAGTATTAGAAAGATAAAATCGTTCAATACTCTACATGGATAAAAATTAATTTACAATCATAAAAAAAATTCTTTTGGATTGGAATTTCTGAATTCAATTTCATGCCATAAGTAACTATTATATACGTATTCAAATTTTGAAAAAAATATATATATAATAAACTATGTTTCTTTTCAGTCATGTTTATTTTGCAAAAAACTTTGAAGGTACAGGCTTGCCTCTGACACATTAATTGCCAAAAAAACCACATAAAAACACAAAAAAGAGAAAAGGTAGTTCAAACAAAAATTATATGGAAAAAATCTGGTTTTCTCTTCCAATAAATTTCTCATGTACGTAACTGGTACAGGATGTCCTTAAAACCTAATCACATAAGCTAAATACATATAATCATTTGAAAAAAAATACTGAATTTATTACTTATTTGAAATATCAATAAATAATATAATCAGTGTGATCCTCACAATTTTTAGTACCAGATTCAAGTATGTCCAGACATTAAGGACACTTCATACAGAAGGTTATCCTCTCCAAGTTACCCATTTACCTATATTTATATGATGTCTACTAATTATATAAGATATATCACATTTACTGCTATCTTGAAGTCTTAAAATTAGTTTCCTGAAGAATGAAAAAAAACAAACACTATTAATTAACTGTTCAGTGAGTGGGAACATGTATTAATTATACTTGCCTCCTCTGCACATTCTGACACCAACATCAAGTTCATTGCACAGACAGAATAATGTTTCCTATCATTTCCTGTAGCAAGTCCTATCAAAAGGTGTTTGCAGAATTAATTTAAAAAACAATGTGATGTATATTACTTTTCAAAACAATGCTTTGTGCGAGTCCTATCCAGAAAAAAAAATGCTACAATTCTGAAAAGTTAATTGGATACAGGTCAGAAAGCAAGTTCTTATGAGGTAAGCTGTACACGTGTCATCAAAAAATACAATCACCCTTCCAACGACTTTCCACACTCTACACAAAGCTAGTGACACAAACATTCACTTTTGCCTTCATGTGATGTCACTGGGTCACTTTAGACTTAAGAAAGATTTAACTAAATTGTGTATTATAAACTGTTGTACTATGTGTATAATATAGTACAACAGTGCTCCCAGCATTTCAGCAGGTCGGTGAAAAGCACATTAATTGGTTAATTTCTTTCAAACATATTGTGTAGTGCGTCACTTCTTCACTGCCATTAAGCATCAGAATCAAGAGCTGCATCATACAGTATGATCCATCCTGTCCCAATAAGAACTTCTCTTAAAGTAAAGAATGACCTTCTGACCCTTGAACTTTGACCTTCACCTGGCAACGTTCTTGTCTGACCCATGCCATTATTACTTGGCAAGAACAGCCCTTAAGTGAACATCTGCCATAGAAATATACCTGCATCATTTAAAATTGCACGCATTGTGAAAATGTGCTTAATGACACCTGATATTTCCCCAGAATATATGCACAAAGCTGAGGGCAAATATCTTTTCCTAGAGCATTTGCATTTCCGTGAATGGAAGTCATCCTTTCCTAGAATATTGGGCATTCAAGTTCACATCACTTGTCACCCACGCTTACCTCATTTCTAGGAATCTCCTAGACTTATTTTCTGACCTTCAGTAACTGTCTGACAGAGATGTGATGCTTGATAATTATGAAGGTTAAAGCTGGATGCACGTTTGGTTTCTAACACAAGCCATAGATTACTTTAAGAAAATATATATTTTTAGTAGAATGGAAAATTTATCAAAACAACATTTAATTTTTGCTAAAATCTAATCTAAAATTAATTTCCTTGTGTCCCATGCAAGATATTGCCTGAAGCCACAACACACACAAACACTTATCCACTTACCTGTCTACAAGAAACCACCTCTTGTGTACTTATGCAATTTCTCTTTCTCTTGCATAAGAATATAAATATTCTATTACTCAGAAAACCATTTCACTCAGAAACCCCAATTTGCCTCAAAACATGTTAAATTGGTTTGTTGGGTAAAACTTCAAAAATGCAACTTATCATAATAAAAAAAAAGAAAAAAAAAAGCCAACTTAGCAAGATATACTAACATCGAGAATGAATGGCTAATAAGTTACTAACACAAAGATATTCTACACTATACAAACTAAATGCCTTAATAAATAAATAGTACCTATCCAATCTAATTGTTTTAAAATAAATACTGTACAAACTAAATTTATACAATATTATACATATGTCTCGGCATCGTTCTCCTTATTTTCCGTCTGATCTTTTCTCTTGTCATCTACAACTATAATGGCAGTGGGCCCCTCCCCACAGTCTAACACAAACCCCGAGCTGGATTTATTTTCACTTTTAACTGGGTCTGTCTTGTCCATTTTAAGCCCAATGTTGGATTTACTTCCATTTCTTGAAGAATCTATACAGTTCTTTTCACTCGCTGTGGAATCCCCTGTGTTATCACAGTTGTTTGCAGATGAGGTATCAACATTAGGGACAACGACAACTTCCAAAGGTTCATTGTCCCCTTCCTCCCATTTCTTGTTCCTCTTTTTCATTTCTTCCTCAATCTCCTCCTCTTCCTCTGACCCAAGGTCATCCGGTGAATGTTGTAACCACTTGTGAATACGGTCGTCTGGATCAAGATCATCAGACTGAGGTAGACTTTTCAGCACATCAGATTGTTCTAAAAACACATCGTGGCTATCTGGATATGTGTCGTTGTATTTTGGCAATGATATCACAGACTGCAGGTTGATGGGTTTTAAGTGTTTGGATTCCAGACACTCCTCACGTTCACTAAGTGTAAAGCTGCGATTGGAGGGTAAAGGAGCGAAGTTCTGAGAGGAATCTACTATGTGACTGGCAGATGGTGATCTTACCGGTCCTTGATCACTTTCATCATCTTGACGTCGCCATGGTAATGAAAAAGACAAACCACCATTACTTTCTTCAACCTCATTTTGTTTTTCCACAGATACATCCGTTTTTTCCTCTTTACTTGCATCTGCTATCCCAGAATTCCCCTCATGTTCATGCTCACTTCCAGCTGAAAACACAACCTTTTCCACCATGTCACTGTTAACATCCTTATCACTGTTTTCTGTTGTCATGGCAACTGTGTCCCCTTCATCCTCCTCCTCCTCGAGGACTGCAGGCTGCATTAGTTGTTGTACCACACTTAATACAGGCATGCTCCGTGAATTGTTGGGGCTGATGTTCAGTGAAGCGGCAGGAGACGAAGAGATGTGATTGTAATCAAGGTTGTCTACCCAAGATGGGCACTCACTCATTCGTGGAATGTCGTCATCTGGAAGGCTGTGCGTCAAGGATGAAGATATTGGTTGTCGACCAGAATTTCGTTTCCATGGTAACTGTTTCTCCACAGCTGTTGGCGTTGCCTCGGAGATGAGTGGAGTGTCTTCACCTGAGGAGACAAAAGTGATCAAAGATATAGAGTCAGAATCATACTTACAAGAATATTTGCCTTGGGTAAAGGGTGTGTGTAAAAAACAACGAACAACAGGATTCAACCAAATACAGATACATATACAACCAGATACATATATGTACTCATTTGTACACAAATACACACAAACAAGCATAGACTAACACCCCCCTCACACACAAACACACATATCACGGAGTCAAATGTCATGTTGCTATTGCTATACATTTTGGATAAATCTACTCATTTTCTAGTGTTAGTTCTTTTTAGGATCAGTTTGATTATTGAGCTGCAGAAGAAACTGGATGCTACTTTCTTGATGTTGCACTACACATACCTACAGATGTTACGTGACTGTGGCGATATATGCTTTATTCCTTTTTTTTGGTGTGTTTTTCAGTAAAATGCAAGTGCTTTCTTTCAGTATGTAGTCAAATCACACACTGCCACCCTTTTGCAATATATGCCTTGAATACCTCTCTGTGAAGCTCTACATGTACTGGCATACATGTCTCAGGTGACAGTGTATTATCTTTCACGTAAACCCAATAAAAATGATGTTTTTTTACTATCCACTGCACTTTGCATGGAAAGCATAAACCACACCTACTCTCATAACCATCCTCATTATAAACTAAACAGTGTAATTCTATAAGGTAAAATTAATATCACTTCACAGAGCAAGTTAATCAAATGAAGCAGACACGAATGTGGGTTGTAAGGAAAAAAGAATGATTTGGTGGTACTGTGACCAAGATGAAGGGGGGGGGGGGGGGNTATCTTAAATCATATCAGCTGACATGTAACACCCCCCTGCAGTGAGACAAAGGCATCAAAAACCAGCTTCAGCAGAAGGGGTATTTACTGACTGACAAACTGACAAGATTATCTGTAATTTAACATATCAATACAAAAGTTTAGTAAGACAAATAATATACTGAATTCAAATCATATTTTAATTTCCGTTATCCATTTATTGAATCAGTTATTCATTGTTTGTAACTATATCTCATATGATGAAAAAGTCTGGATGTGAGGTGCAGCGTTTGAAAGGTTAAAGAGTTTCTTCTGCAGCTCAATATCCTCTTCGTAAGGATGCCATTCAGAGTAATCAAACTTATCCCAAAAAGAACTGACACTAGAAAATGAGTAGATTTATCCAAAATGTACAGCAATGGCAACACTGTCTGTTATCATTGTAAAATTGGCAAAAATTCCAAGAGATATTCATGTATTTCTCCTTATCTTACATTCCTTTTTTATCTTTACCCCAGCTAGCTGCCAATTCATTAATAATACCGACATGAGCACTTAATGCACTTACTGCCTTGGCTTAATCAGTGAAAGGAGAATTTTTCACTAAATATTTGGCAAGTTCAGTGCGTGCAAATAAACAGACATGGATCAAACAAACTTTACGTGAAGTGATGCAGCTCACCCATCAGTAATGGGAGGAAGTCAAACAGGGCCCGGTATCCTTAAGTAAGCCTTATCCCAAAACTGTACATTTTAAAATTACCAGACAAGTATTTAAAATATAGTTTACTGTTAACCCGAAAACTTTGTGCTGATGGCTTAATTTTGTTGTATCTCAAAATGTAAGTGCTTAAGAACTGATGGCAGTCTATGAGTGCATTCCCATAGATTTAAGATCGATCTATCTTCGTGGGGAGTCTCACTAGATTACTGTAAGATAATCCGGCTTAAATGTCCGTCCCGCCTACTACATGCTGCAAGGGGGTAATTAACTTTGTGCCTGTTCCGTTGACAGCTTTTTAGCGTGAACCCCCAGGGAGTTAGATCGATCTAGTTGGATCGATCTAATCTCTGGGAATGGGGTCTATAACTATACTTAACTGACTACTATGCTCTAGCTGTTACTGATCTTTATTGTAAGTTCATGGCTCTATGGAATATAAGTCATTAATCTTTGATATCTATTTTTCACCTTCCCATTTCTTTTAACTAGCCATCCCACTTTTTAGTAAACAGGACTTCCACAATGAGACTGACAAAAGCCTTGTAAATAAATCCAGCTCAAATCAATTAGTAGACATATCATACACCGTATGGTTTTCATTTGCACAGCACCCTTTTGTAATGCACATATGGAAGCCTACCTATCACAATGTATGACAACCCTCCCCCACCAAGAAAAAAGATTAAATAAAATAAGAATAATAACAAATATAAAATAATGAAAATTTTTAAGCAATACCAACTGCCTTAATTCAGCCAGACTCATACTGTTTTGTCATAAAACCAGCATAACATTTTTTTTACAAAACAGACGGTTTATATACAAAGCAGTGCATGCCCCTTCAAAACACCTTATTTGTACCACAGCAGCTGAATAAGACACCGCTTAGTGGGCCAATTACTGCCTATTTTTACTAATTAAGGCACAAAAGGATGCTAAGCTCATTATAATTGCTGGTGTATCTCACCATTAAGAGTATTAAATTCTGTCTCATCAGGAAAATAGGGCTTAAGTAAATCCTAATTCTATGTAAAGTAAACTAATCCTTAAACAAGGCATGTTTCACTGACATACAGTACTAATTATTTATAATCTACTCTTACATTATTTCAGTTACTTTGCCTAGTTTACCTCTGACCCTCAATCTCTACATCTTCTTCATACTGGTATCATAATCAGTCCGATAGTGGTTTTATTTCTTCTTTTCTTTGTCTATATTACCAAAGCCGTACCTTTTGAACAATTTTTAATCACCTTTAACTATCCATGGCAAAAGACACTGAAATTTGCTGGATAGGTTGAAAGATTCTTTTTTTTACCAGTTTTCAGTCTTTTAACTTCTACTTAATTTCTATTTATGGTTCTTATACACTGTAGTTCATCTCTCTTCGTATTTGTGTACTTTAGGAGTTTCCAAATATAAGCATTCCCAGTAACTCATGCTATATATACACACCATACCTTTTTTATTAGTCGAAGACTTCATGCTGCTCAAAACTGAAGGAAAATAACATAGAAGTCAATCCAAAGACCCGTCTGGTTGCTTTACACGTAACCTCCCCGTGTCCTCGCTATTGTAGCACGTCCATTGTTCTCCTACTCTGATTATGTACTGTACAATTGTATACTGTACTAGCTGTACCACACCTGCTCTGATTGAGTCAGTTCACTCTCTCTCTCTCCTTTGTCTTGAACGGAGACCACAAACTACCACTACTTCTCTTACAAGTGATAACCAACTGACTCAACAAAGCTGCCATTCACAGCTAAGCTTTCTAATTATGCCCAGTTTTAACCACAGGTACAACCCTACACCTTCTCTAGATGAAGAACAGCAGAATAATTATAGAGACCACATGGTCTTTCAATGAAGAACATTCATTTAGAGCATTCAGCTTGTTGTACACCAGCATTAAATCCCAGTTAACTTGGTGAAGAAAAAACACTATTTACATGTACTCCACTTACTAGTACTTTACCTTGCACAATTTGGTTTTTAAAAAAAACTACGTTTGGAGGGGCAGGGATTTTCATTCTTCATCCCTATCTCTTGGACTGGCTGGGGGGATTATATTTCAAGTCACCAGACATCAACAGATTCAACACACATGCTCTATTTACATATCAACCAGTCTTACACGTTAAGCATATTTCACAAACAATGGAATGATCTTTCAATTAAGTGCCCGCTACTGTTATCCAGTCAAATTAATTTCCCACTTGATTTAGGTGTTTTAAGCACTTACACACATTACACAAAGACCTGAATTCACTGTAGGAGTGCTACACAACGTTCAGCTTTCAAATAAATTAGAAGACCCTTCCAGTATAAAATCACCCCTCAGTGCTTGCATGCACACCAGTACCAGTACTTAATTTATCACATAAAATGGCCTTTAAGTGATGTATATACCCCTTACCCTGTAATTCAGGAAAACTTACATCTCAATTTGTCATCTAGCCACCCTGAATTCATGTAGTCCAGTCCCGGCAGACCCTGTCTGGTACAGCTAT
This sequence comes from Lingula anatina, assembly GCF_001039355.2. Next base: position 20,480 of record NW_019773988.1, read on the forward strand.
ATGATGCCTGAACTCCTTGACCTCACATCACGGCCAAAGACAATCAGTTACAGCCAAACAGTTACATGCCACAGAATGCATTTCGTGTTATCCAGCCCATCGAAACGAACAAAGGCTTGTTATACGTGGAGAAAGAGGGTACGTATAAACTGTACCTGCATGCGTCTCTCACATGCTACAGTCTACCTGCCTAAACAGCTGGGTGTTATGTACACAACATATGTTGCCCTGATTGGGACCGAACACCAGGTACAGCTGCACTGATAGGCTAAACAAGTCAGTGACTTTAGCACCAGCCTCGTCCACAGCACAGCCAGGGTGACCCATCTAAATAATTGGGGTCACTTGTCGATGACTTAATTCAGCAACAGTGTCCCATAGCAAAAGGCTCCACAATTTTAATACTTATAGGATTCTACTTGCATTCAGCTGAATTTCTAAGAGTTTTTGCTCAATGAGGGGGAGGGGTGATTTATCTTCGATTTGTAACTTTTTTTTTGCTGCCTTACCAGGATATTTTAGCCACAGTGACTGATAAAAACCAGACTTGGTAGAATCATGCATCACTCTACTAAGTACTGTAATCACTATTAAAAGTTGGGTCAAGAGCCTAAAAGTCAGTGTATACAAGGATAACAGGTTGCACTGCATATACTGAAACTGCAGGTTATTTTTACATAGCTGTATTCTTAGAATATATTAGCCAAAGCTAGGAAGGATGCAGGCAGGCGTCCTGAATCAGATAATCTCATACAATGATTTGATTACTGAACTGTATATGAAAAACAGGCAGTCTTAAAATGGCCAAGTAAAAGACAAATGTAGGAATTTCTTTTCATAAAAATATCAAACATGTTCACTTATTGTGTTTAGTACACAAAGGTAAGAGGCTCAGAGAGGAATACTGTCCCAGCATATATTCTTGTATTAAGTATATGTGTGTGTGTGTGTGGTGGGGGGGATGGGGGGGGGGG
>NW_019773989.1:0-28674 GCF_001039355.2 Lingula anatina
TAACTGTGGATCGATCTATCTCAACGGGGAATCTTGCTAAATTGCAATCACCTTAAGTGGGTTCGATGTAAGTCACGCCTACTGATGCTGATAAAGGGTAATTAATTATCGTTTAGCACCTTCAGTAGGCGTGCTAGACATCTTAGCCACATTAGCTGAAAGCAATTTAGCGAAAAACCCCTGGGAGACAGATCTATCCTGTTAGATCGATCTACGTATGGAAACCGAGTCTAAGATAATGTTTTTGTGTCGGATGTTTTTGAAAACGATTTATCAATTCTTAGCATTTTTCGCTGATAACCAGAATGGGAACTGTTTAATATTAGACTGAAAAAAAACTGAAAGGGTATTGCAAGAAAATTACCTCGTTTAATATAAACATTTACTAGATAGATAGAATAAGACAATTTAAGATGCATTTGAAGGGAGTAGAGACGTACAAGAACCAGTTTCAATTTACCAAGCTTACTATCTGAATGATAAAACAAACTTCTTAGTCAGGACATAATTCAATTATGATATAACAACACTTATAGAAATCTGTTCATGCAGACCCAGAACGTTTAAATTATGGAGGATACACAAATATGTGTGTTTTCATGTTACAGGTGTATCGGGAGTAATGTCCAGCGATTACTGTAAGAGAGGCAGTAGCCAAAGGTGTCAGAGCCAAGTGAAGTATGTGCGTTTTGATGAACCGTTCATAAGGACTCCAAACGTTATGGTGACAATATCGAAATTTGATATTTGGTAAGACACAACATTGACCCTTTTTTAATATCACCATTGTTTAATTTTGTGTAGAATAAACTGCGCATAAAAAAACCTGCTTTGATGGATCAATATAATTTCTTTTCTGGGATATTAACTGAGACTGCGTCATTTAGTTTGGAAAGAAGAGGGCCATAGGGGCCATTCCCAGACATATCGTACTAACTGTGGATCGGTCATAGGGTCAAATTCACTTCTGGTATGGAGGCGAACGGTGTTTCCCGTTCAGCTCTGTGTTCACTGCATTCTAGTGTGCTTCATCTTCTACTGAGTCGCAGCGGGGGCATTTCCTTTTGTCTTTGTTTTTGTATATCGCCCTCGTCCAATTTCTAATTCATGATCGCTGATCCTCATTTTTGCCACTTTTTTTTTAGCTAAAGGAACATTGAGTTTTAGGTAAGGTTCAGCCTCACAAGTTTGTTTAATTTTGTCATATGTTCTGAGCTTATTGTTTTCTCCTTTCTGCAATTCTTCCAAAAAATTTAACTTTATTTTTTATTATTATTATTATCTCTTCCTTTAGATATTGGGTGGTTATGAATTTTAGTATGGGTGTTGTTATTTGGGTGGAATTATTCTTTATGTCTCCTCTCCCTCCTACTGCACCACAAACTTTTATAATTCCATTCACAACAAGAAAGAAGGGAACAAAGAATATTGGTTGTTCGCTATATGACCAGACAAGGCCGCATTTATTATATAACCCCATTATACTAACAATGTAACAAATTGTTGAACGTTATTAATGTTATGGCCTAAGGGATAATAGTTATATATCAAACATTCGATACGACTCATCATACTAAAAATTATGATGCAATGAGTCAGCAAAAGTTTTTATTTACTAACAAATTTGCACAAATTTCGTTTGTGGGGTTGATGAAATTTGCGGAATTGAACATTCAGGTTGAAGGCCGAAGATAACTTCATGCTTAATCGTATCGTGCGCGCTAATGGAATGATCAAGCGCATAATGGGATCAGGCAGTGATGCTCCCTTGATATAATTAGCAATGAATCTCATTTGAGGCTCCCCCTCTACGGGAGAATTGAGCATGTGCGGAATGCGCATCAATAAGCTCTGGAGATTGTTGTCGCCTTAAAATGTCGTTTGACTACGCCAAACTTCTCTTTGGTCGTTTTTCACATGTTCCACCAAACTGGGCCTTCTCAGTTTTCAGGCGACCTATTACCCAGTTTGCACTTATTTATTTCAGAACTTTACTTTACACTAGTGTTAGAGGAATTGATCTAAGATCTGCTTCTATTCTCTTAGGCAGACTTTTTTTTTTTTTTTTTGAAGGTGGCCTACCTCTGCAATTTTAGGCACGGAGCCCTCTCTTTTAGAGCGTCGACTTTGCAATGGGCTTACGTTTTTGTACGAAGTCAAAACACATTGTATGCAGTTTGACAAAACAAAGAAAGATAAGCAGAAGCGGAAATCTTTGTTGTGAGAAAGTTTTTATTCCTTTCTTTCTGTTGAGTAAAGATGGAATTGTGCTTTGGCTGCATATACATGTAGCATGGGATTGTCTTTATTGCCTTTTTTAATCTTATCACTTTCAGGAATGGCGAAAATAGTAGCGTGACTACATACGCCTCCGACCTCAGCCCTCACGGCTTCAATGTGAACATCAAAAGCTGGGGCAGCACCCATATGTACTCTATCACCGTCTCCTGGATGGCATGTCTCTAAACTATTTGGAATACATATACATGCTTAAATTGAAAACATTGAGCGTACAGCAGTCATATGGCCAACTTCATTGTTTTGGATTTTGATCATATACCTAATAAATACATGCACCGCAGAAATCTGTGTCAAATATATTTATTTGGAAATAATTTAATGGTATAAAGGGGTAGATGCCACATGTGTAACGGCTTCTTTTAATAGCAACAATAAATAATAATAATAATAATAACAACAAGAACAATAAAAATAATAAATGTTCTTTTACGGCGCACTTAATAGCTTGTGCATCTCAAAGCACTAAAATTTCATTTCTATAATATTCTTTGACTGGAAGATAGTATAAAATATGACACATTCTAGAGCAAAAATACCTTTTAATTTAAATTAGAAAAAACAAGTGCTGTTCACACAAAAACTTAAAGATGTAGTTCTTCGATCTTTATCATCAGGATTATTTTCTGCGCTTAATTGCATTAGATGTCTTTTGAAAATATTATATTTATACAACGCAATTCATCATTCAACCCTATTGTTTGGTAAAGGTATACCTTTTGTATTAACAGAAAGCCATACTGTGATAAATGAGCAATTTGTCTTTATGCTTAAAATAAGAGCTGTCTTTTTGGGTTACTTTTTGACTTACTTTTGTGAAGAAAATTCATAAATTATCCTTCAGTGAATGGGAATTTAAAGTTCATTGGGTAGTAATTGCAAATGTGCATGTAATCCATCTAGATGGAGTATTTCGTAGCATTATGATTGCATTCGCGACGTTCAAGAAAGTGAGAACCCTCTTTAAAATAATGCATACAGACTTGACATTTAATATGGAATATTTCAGTTTCGAATGTATGCCTAGTTAAAATGTGTTCTTTTTTCAAATAAACTCAGATCTCATATAAGATATGTGAATAGAGAAGTGTGTAGTCTGATTACCAGGTCTGTTGTGCTGCTGCACTATGTAATACGCAGTGATTTAATTGGGTAGTGCTTCTCTAGGCAGGTCAAAGCTTGGCTTTGGCAAAGCATGGCTCTGTCAAAAAAAGTATCTATATGTCGGCAACTACTGCATAGAAGAATTTGAGATTTTGCATACAAGCGGTCGTTTTTGCCGTTTGTAAAATGAGCTATGCGGTGCTTTACAAATTTGTTAATCTGTGGCAGAATGGCGCAAAAATAAGAGACATTGCCAGAGAGATAACTGCGCCAAACAAAACGGTCCGCCCAGTTTTATAGGGTAATGCCCAGACTGATGTACCTACCAAGGAAAATAAAGGCAAACTAACAGCTTATCAGAACATTGGCATTTTGATCTTATAACAACTCACCATTCTGTGCAAGCATTCCGTACAAGCAGTGTTATATTAAGCTACACTAGTACAAATTGTCTTTATTCCTACTCCTCATTTTTAACCGTCCTGTGAGTTAATTACCTTTTTTGGTTGTTATTAGCTCTAGTAGTAGCAGTAGCCATACTTTTCTTTTTGGGGGGGTCAATCGTGGAAATTATATAATTTACCTTTACTCGTGACGTTATTTAAAAACGTCGAAAGAAAACAAGAAAACAACAGTAATAACAAAACCCCATTTTTATATAGTCCCAGTTGGCTGATTTACTATTCTCTACGCTTTCGAGTTTTTAATTTTGATTGTCTTTATACCCCCATGACACCACTGAGCTCCAAACTGATCCAGTAAACATCTTTACATACCACAATGCTCCTGGCGTATATGTTAATGAAAGCAGCTCAACCATGTTCATACGAAAGATGTCGAGTCTCTATTTTACCCTGAATCCCCTGGTGTATATATTAATGAAAGCAGCTCAACCATGTTAATACCAAAGATGTCGCGCCTCTCTTTTACCCTGAATCCCCTGGTGTATATGTTAATGAAAGCAGCTCAACCATGTTAATACCAAAGATGTCGCGCCTCTCTTTTACCCTGAATCCCCTGGTGTATATGTTAATGAAAGCAGCTCAACCATGTTAATACGAAAGATGTCGAGCCTCTATTTTACCCTGAATCTCAGGGTGTTTGAAAACCCAAATACGACTGTATTATTCCCTTATTCCTTTATTAATACTAACACAGAGAGTAAACTACGGTCTGCAATGCGGCTGGTAAGTTCAAGTAGGAAAAATAAATAAATAAAAGTAATATATATATTTGATGCCCTAATTTTAGATACCGCTTAAGTGTAAAGACCCCGATAATTGAAAAAGTGAAAGTTGTAATGGACAGTTTAGTGGCATATATTTTCAGGAGGCAGTTTTACTTTGATTGCATATATATATGATATTTTATTTTTAATTCGCCTTGCGAATGTCAACGTCAGCAATGAGCCAAATTCGGATTTAAGAATTCAAAAGCGCTGGTTCAACTGAAGCATTGATAAAATCTGTCACAATGTTAACAAAAACGAAAGAATAGCGTTCATATTTTCCATTGCAATAAAGCACTCAATTATTAGACTATATGCGTGTAGATCGTCCGTTATTTTAGTACTTTCTAAATACTCAACATTTATCCCGTCAGGCAATAGCCGGAAGTTTATATAGTATTCATCAAAAAGAAGAAAACAAAAATGTGTGTTTTGAACTATTTGATCTACGTCTTCACTTCAACAAAGTATTTTAACGTCCCATCAAGGTTTCAAAAATCATGAATTTCAATAACATATGTATGACAACCCCTCCCCCTTTTCATACCTTTAAAGACATTTTTGAATTACTCTATTTGACACAAATTGTTGCATGATTTTATTTAGGTATATAATCGAAAATGCTCAGTGCTTTCAATATAAGCATACATGTATATTCAAAACAGTTTAGAGGCATGCAATCCAGGAGACGGAGACTCTGTACAGATGAGTGTTGCCCCAGGTTTTCATATTCATATTGAAGCCATGAGTGCTGATGCTCGAAGGGTATACTGTCAGCCTACTATTTGCCCTTCTCCTGAAAGCAATAAGAAAGGAAATGACACTAAAGACTATTGCCACTTAGTCGTAGTCCATGCAATGCACAATCAAAGCACGATTACATATTTACTCAACAGCAAAAAAAGGAAAAAACTTACTGAAAGCAAAACTCTCGGGTTTTGCTTAGCTTTTTATCAAAAAACATACTATGTGTAATGTTTTTTTAGAAAAATCATTATTCTTTGCATAGTCTATACTCTTAAGGGGAGGGTTGCGTGCCAATAATGAGGAAATCTACAGAAGGAACCCCCTTCCAAAATCTGCCTAAGAGAATATGACCAATTTTAAGACCAATACCTTTACCATCAGTGTTAAGTAAAGTTCTGAAATAATATATTGCAAGCCGGGTTATAGATCCCCTGGAAATTGCTTTGGTCGAGGTACCTTATGAACATTCTATGACAAATGTAGTAATTTTAAATCTGATTGGATCCAGATTGTTTGGTGAGGTTCCTCAGCTAATTTGGTGGAAACAAGTTCAAATCGACTAAAGAACAATTCTGAAATCGTTATCCTACTTATGATCAATAAAATTTCATTTGGCAATATCTATACAAAAACTTAACTGATAATCACCAGCTAACATATCGTCTGGTGACTGTCAGACTTCATCAAGGAAATTAAATTTTATTGGTTATTTAAAGAATGTAGTTAATAAAACTATTCAGCCAGCGTGCGTTTTGGGACGTGTGCTTTAGTCTTACATCAATCTGTTCTTTTATAATCAGTATTTTTAACTTTAAATTTGAAATTTAGTTTTAATACTTAAGCTCCAAACGTATATAAATTCACCTATAAAGTACAAATACTCTTAAACACATAAAGTAACACTTTTGACATTTGAAAAATATGGATATCTCTTCTCTTCCAAACCAAATGATGCAGGCCCACAGAAAAGAAACTTTTTTGCTCCCTATAAGCAAGTTTTTTATGAGCAGTATATCAAAATTCTAAACAAAATTAAACAATGGTGCTATCGTCATGGTGAAAGGGTCAATGTTGTCTCTTACCAAATATCAAAGGCCGATATTGCCGTCATTACGACAGGAGTCTTTCTGAACCGTTGATTAAAACGCACATACTTCACTTGGCTCTGACACCTTTCGCTACTGCCTCTCTTACAGTAATCGCTGGACACTACTCCCGATAAACCTGTAAGATGAAAACACATACTTAAAACGTTTTGGGCCAGCATAAACAGATTTCCGTAAAGAGTAGTTATATCGGATTGAAATTACGTCCTAAGTGAGAAGACTGTTTTATCTGATCCTACGTTTGGCAATTGGAAACTGGCTCTTGTCCATGTCGGCGTGCTTCAAATGCATCCTAAATTGTCTTATGTCATCAATATAGTAAATGTTTATATTTTTATGTAATTTTCTTGTATTACTCTTTCAGTAAGGGCTTTTTTCACTCTAGTATAAAACAATATATATAGAAAGACAAGAAACCGAACAAAGATAGTCTGTTCTCTCCATTTAAATTTACATAAGTCCCTTAATTTACATAAGTAGAGCACTTTTCCATAGTGTATCAACTTTATTCTCCGTGATATATATATCGTTTTCAAAACTATCGCCGTAAAACCCAATCTCTTATTTAAAAAGTTCTTCATGTTTGACGACACGACAAAATGAAAAAATTATCTGTTTTGGTTGAATATTATAAATAGCGCTTGGTATGATACTGAGAAATTCTGAGGGTGAATGACAGTATGACTTAATATCTGCTGTTTGAAATTCAAATGGTGGTTTTTGTATTTGATCGCTGTGTATACCATGTAAAATTAAGTAAAAATTCACGAAAAGCTAAAATTGTAACTTGAATTCCACAAATAAAAAAACAATCAGCAAAGTTCAAGAACGCAGAATAATACTTTGGACACAAAATGCCCGGCCCTCTTTCTTATTTGACTCTCAACTAGCCATTGAGTGCATATTTTAATAATAAAAAATTAATTAGTTGAATAAAAGTTAATTGGTTGAATATATATATCATTCCTACTTGCCATAGTCTCACCCACAGTCTGGCTGTGCCTTCAGGTAAACAATACTGTTGCGTGTACATGATTGGTTTTAACCACAGGGTTATCTAGCAAAAAACAGGTGGGATTAAAAAGCTGTCCAGAACGACACCGACTACTAACATATTTTAAAACTGTACTTACACCAGGCATCAATTGAAGCTGGAAGTAGCAGAACAACCAATAAGCAACCAAGGAGAATTCTGGGGGTCATTTTCTTGTTCTCAGTCTGAACAGGCGAGCGACTGAACGAACTGTGGCGTCCAGGTCCTTTTATAGTTGCAAAGTCTGTTGTTCACACATGTCCTGGCAGTTAATCAAGTTTCGTGCAGTTTCAGTCGTGCAAGCAGGCCCAATCAAGTCCCAACGAATAACGCCGTGTTTTGATTGACATTTGTCTCGTTCTCATCTAAACAAATAAAAAAAGGTGTACAGCCGTATTCTGCAATGCCCTGGCAGATTAACAATTTCACATATAACAGACAGGTTCAGACAAGCGAGGAAGCAAATCAAGTTCCTTGAAAAACACGCAGTTTTGATTTACATATCTCGATCTTCCTTAAAAAAGTCATACGTTATTTATATGTCAGAATAGCAAGTATATTCTCCCACGAAATGCTTACATACATGTATAAACATCAGTTTTACAAAATGAATCTCATGGAGCATGGCGTCACTTTATATAAGGCGCAATGGGGTAATAACCGTAGAAAATACTGAAATAAAAGTAATTTGTGAAAGGGAAGGTTTCTTAAACATGTTGAGTAATATACTATATGCATGGAGGACGATGAAAAGGTCTTATTTGCCTAAAATACTGCCCTTTTGCCGGACTTTTTAACTTTTACTGTTAATACATATTTTTAGAAATATTATTGTATCAAAAATAAGACAAGTACGTCTCATATTTGGTGCTCCGATCAAAACATAAATATTGTCTTCTGTTAACCCTCTGCAATTGTTCAATATTATGGAAAATTGAATAAAAATTGAAAATTGAGGGAAACTATTTCAATATTCAGCTGTCGATTGAAGAAAAATATTTCCTCTTTTGTAGAAAATTGAGACTTTTAAAAATCATTTTTGGAAAAAAATCATCACAGGTGGGTCCAAAGGATATTGCAACACCTGTCATTTTGATATGAAAAAGCGTCTCCCCCTTTACCTGTGCCCTCCTAGTCCTTATCATCTTGATAGCAAGAACTGAACACAAATCACGGTTCTTTGAATTGTCTGTGTAGATAAGGTTGTATAAAGTTTCATTTCTTGCATGAATCGACATTTTTATTTTATTTTTTTACTTCGACGTCATGATCCAAGTGTTTACATTGTAACGATAAACTTTTTGATTTACTGAAAGTTCAAGTTCGTCGTATTAATTCCCAGTGCTTGTCTCCAGCGTGGGCACCGTGGCTATTTGATACTCGATCATCAAGTGTTAGCATTAGAATAAAGTCAAAATTCAAATTTCTGATTTCACCCCTTTCCTATTCACCTGTATCTACAGATAGGGCGCTTTTTTTTCCTTTAGAGACAAAAAGTGGAGGCAGGTGTTGCTGCACCTTTCATTTTGATATGGAAAAGCGTGTCCCCCTACCCCTCCTACCTGTGCCGTCCTAGTCCTACCTGTACCCTCCTAGTCCTTCACATTTTCATTGCAAGAACTAAACTCAAATCACGAGGCTTTGAATCGTCTTTGTAGATAAGGATATATAAAATTATATTTCTTGTATAGAAGTTCAAGCCCGTCGTCTTGATTGTCAGTGCTTTTCTCCATTTGATACTCGATCATCAAGTGTTAGCAATATAATGAAGTCACAATTCAAATAATTACACAGGCGTTATGAATTGTCAATAATGAACTAATTCTGGTTTCTTTTGGCTGTCTCCGCTTCTTTGGAAGTCTACATTATGTACTTTTTTTGATTTATTGAAGTTGAAACTTTATCTGTTACTATCTTTAACAGAACGATAAAGCCGTTGTGATCTTCATTTACTTAGTTTCCAACCTGGTGTTTGCAACCTTGGACATGGTGTGTTTGGGTCCCATTCTTGCCTTATAAACACAGGTTAATCATTATATTTCTCAAGGTACAATGTACCAAAAATACATGCACATATATATTATACTCTAGAAAGTTTTCTTTCAAATACAAAGCCTACATAAGGATTGATCCAAAGTGAATTATACTGAAAGTCATTATTCAATCAATAAATCATATGTGACCCTGAAATACTGTATCTTTTTTGCTATTAATTACCCGAAGTAACTTGGTTATAATGCTTAAATTGCTTGTGTACAATGCTAAGCACGTAAAGGGGGATTCCCTTTGGACTTAATAGTACCTTGGGATATGCAAGGAGGGCTAGGAAATAACTATTGCATTAAAATGTGGCCTGTTGCCTCCCTGGTCGTTTGTCTTTGTTCCAGTTGCACGTGACATGTTCCTGTCGTTAATACAATATTTTGTAGTAGATATTGCATTGTACCAAAAGCAAGAGAGAAATCGTTGCACCGGTTGGTCTTGCACCGGTTGGATTTGGAGCTCCAATCAAAATATAAATACACTCTTATCACCCCTTATTGTTTACCTGTGCAAAAAATAATCCATAACCACAGGGGGATGTATTAGATGAAGGAGGTTCAGGTGCTGCCAACACCAAGTAAGGGACAATGGTTAAACTCGCCATTTTGATTTGAAAATGACCCTACCTCACAAATCCTACCTGCATACGCCTATATATTCTTAACGTTGAGATCTTAGAATCCAAGAGTACATCACGATACTTTTAATTCGCATCATAAACGACATCATATTAAGTTTCAGCTTTCATAATGCCCTTGTAAAGACCTCGTTTTACTAATGTCTGTGTAGATAAGGTTATATAAAGTTTCATTTCTTGCAAGTATCGACAAATTACTTCGACGTTATGATCCAAGTGTTTGCACTGTAAAGTTAAACTTTATCTTTGAGTAGTTCTTTATTTTAATATTTGTACGAGTAAAATCCACTAGCTTTTGATACAATATTTATCTACTACAAAAAGGTTATATAGGCGACAGGTACATGCACTACTCAAAGGAAAAGAAAAATGTAATAGGCCACTTTATTAAGCAATGGCCATTTCATAGCCCTTCTTCCATATCCCAACGTCTGTTTAATTCTTTGAATTTTGACATCATTGTAATGCTGACATTCGGTGTAGTCTCGGTGTAGACAAGCAAGGGGAATCAAGATGAGGAGCTGAATCTTTCAGTAAATAAAAAAGTTCTTCATTACAGTGCAAACACTTGGATCATAATGTCGAAGTAAAAAGGATAATTGTGTCGATGCATGCAAGAAATGACTTTATATGACCTTATACACAGACGACTCAAAGAATCGTGATTTGTGTACATTTGAATTCATGCCACAAAACAAACATTGTCAGTAATGAACTTGTTCGAGTTGGTTTTTTTTCCTTTATTGCCCCCTCTCCAACAAAAACTTTTTAGTTACTTTTTCATATTACTTGAGGTCTGGATAAAGCATGGTGGACATGCATTGATAAACGACTACTCCAAAAAGGTGAACAATATTTCTAGTATACACTGACAGATACAGGTTCATAAGAAGGCGAGCAATCAGAAATTTGAATTCAGTAGGAACAATGTCCAGTGTTTTTCCGTGTCTTAGATCGCCCTTGTTTCTCCTTTTAAGGAAAGGAGGGAACTCTTACATTATAGAAACAACTGCTCAGGTTAGTGCATCATTTGGGGATCAAAATGTGGAGGCAGGTGACACCAAGGTACAGTTGCTACACCTGTCATTTTGATATGAAAAAAGTGTCTCCCCCTCTCCCCTCCTACCTGTGCCTTCCTAGTCCTTAACATCTTGATAGCAAGAACTTAACAAAAATCACGGTTTTTTAATTGCCTGTGTAGATAAGGTTGTATAAAGTTTCATTTCTTGCAGGGATCGACAAAATCATCTTTTTTTTACTTCGACATTATTATCCAAGTGTTTACGCTGTAATGATAAACTTTTTGATTTACTGAAGTGAAAAATAAATGTGTACATTTTAATTGATGCCATAAAACAAACATTGTCAGTAATACTTTTTGAGTTTTTTATTATTGTTGGGCCTTTATTACCCCCTCTCCAACAAAAACTTATCAGTTACTTTTCATATTGCTTGAGGTCTGGATTAAGCATGATGGACATGCATGACTAAAGAGACTACTCCAAAAACGTGAATAATGTTTCTAGTATACACTGATAGATACAGGTTCATAAGAAGGGGAGCAATCGTAAATTTGAATTCATTAGGAACAATGCCCAGTATTTTTCTGTGCCTCAGATCGCTCTTGCTTCTCCTTTTAACGAAAGTAGGGAACATTTACATTCTACAGACAAGTACATAACTGCTCAGGTTAGTGCATCATTTGGGGATCAAATCTGGAGGCAGGTGACACTATAAGATACAGTTTCTACACCTGTTATTTTGATATGAAGAAGTGTCTCCCCCTCTTTCTATCAACCTGTGTCCTCCTAGTCCTTAATATCTTGATAGCAAGCTACAGAACTCAACACAAATCACGATTCTTTGAATCGTCTTTGAAGATAAGGATATATAAAATTTCATTTCTTACATAAATCGACAATTTTTTTTTTTTTTTTACTTCGACGTTATGATCCAAGTGTTTGCACTGTAATGATAGACTTTTTGATTTCCTGAAAGTTCAAGCTCGTCGTCTTGATTCCCAGTGCTTGTCTCCAGCGTGGGCACAGTTGCTATTTGACACTCGATCATCAAGTGTTAGCATTACAATGAAGTCACAATTCAAGGAATTAAGCAGACATTATGAAGTCTCGATAATGAACTAATTCAGGTTTCTTTTGGCCCTGTCCGTTTCTTTGAAAGTCCCTAAAATCTACCTTTTTCGATTTATTGAAGCTTTATCTGTGTTGTATGTAAGGAAGCGGTAATGCCAGTTTTGCTGTGAACTTGAAATACATGTTCTCACTTTTTCAACGTGGTAACTGCCAGCTTGGATACGATGTTTTTGGTTCCCATTCTTTGCTTCTAAACATCATATTAAGTTTTAGCTTTCATAAAACCTGGTATAGACAGTTTATCCTGATCTCGTTTTTACTTATATTTCTGTTTACGCAGCCAAGGAATTACTTCTATCGCCCCCTCTCCTACACAAAAACTTGTCAGTTACGTTTGCTTGAGGCTTGGATTAATCGTGATGGAGATACAGGGATAAAACGACTACTCCAAATAGGTTAATAATACATCCAGTTTACACAGGTAGATACAGCTTAATTAAGGGGTGGGGGTCAATCACAGGCCTACCCAACTACCAGACTCGGCACCTAAGGATCCTGAATTAACAGGTATATCGCACCGCTTGGCTGTCATCTTGATTGGATAGTAAACGACTGTCGTAAAATCGCTATATGATTTTATAACCGGGTGCATAAATTTGAAAACCACCTAGAACAACCTTAGACTGTACTCTTACTTTAGAGTACTCTACTTTATTGTCTCTATGGGGGTATATGGGCACTTTACGACATTCGGTTTGAATGTTTAACACCTTTTGATAGGGCTTTTTTGCATTGTATTAGATTAATGTGGCAGTCTAAGGTTGTTCTAGGTGGTTTTCAAATTTATGCACCCGGTTTTAAAATCATATAGCGCTTTTACGACAATCGTTTACTATCCAATCAAGGTGACAACCGAGCGTGAGTTCATCCTGTCGGTGTTCTGACTGATACTCCGAAATGCGATCTGACACACACCTTGAAAACGGGTAGTGTGGTCCGATATACCGGTTAATTCAGGATCCTTAGGTGCCGAGTCTGGTAGTTGGGTAGGCCTGAATCAGAAATGTGGATTCAACAGGAAATTTCAAATATTTTTTGTTCCTCGATCGCTCTTTTTTCTGCGGCTTAGAGGACATTCCCATGGATTTAGAATGATCCATCTAGATCGACCTAACTCCCTGGGGGTTCACGCTAAATTGCTGTCAGGCGAGCGCGCACGGTAGTTAATTTCCCCTTTACAGCTTTTAGAAGGCGGGACAGACATTTAAGCCGGCTAAACTTACAGTAATCTAGTGAGACTCCCCACAGGGATAGATCGACCTAAATTCTGTGGGAATGGGATCTTAGATGCCTGGCACGCCTACTGAAGCTGTTAAATGATAGTTAATTATCCCCTTACGGCTTCAGTTGTCGTACAAGACATCAGAGCCCTTTAAGCTTAATGCAAATAAGCGAGAAACCCCCTCGGAGATGAGTCGATCGCGCTAGATCGATCTAGCTATAGGAACGGGGTCTTGGACTGAGATACGGTAAATTTCCACGTACTATGTACATGCAGATACCTTCACAATCCAGGCAGAGGTAAAAAGAAGGTAAACAAAGGAACCGACAGATAATCATAATATTCTTCTTTTGTTCCTATTACAACAACTCACCATTCTGTGCATCCCCGTACAAGCAGCATTATATTACGCTGCAGTTTTGGTTTAATCTAACTCCTCATATTTTAACCACCCTGTATTACCTTTGTTGGTAGTAATTAGTTCTAGTAGTAGCAATAGTCATACTTCTTTTTGGTCAATCGTGCAAAATATGTCATTTACCTTCCCTCGTGGCGCTATTTAAAAATGTCAAACCCATGAAAACAATAGTAATAACAAAATCCATTTTAATCTTATTTCATTGGGCTGATTTACGATTCTCTACTGTTTCGAATTTTAATTTTCATTGTCTTTATACTCCCACGATATCACTGACCTCCAAACGAATCCAGTAATTGAAACATCTTTACACTACCACAATGCTCCTGGCGTACATGTACATGTANGGAGTTTTCAATATCTGTGGATTTGCTGGGTTTATGCTATTGGTATTATGAAATAAAGAAGAATTAAACAGATTTATTATATTTCGAATTAAATACCAAATGATTATTCTAAAGAAAAAAGCAGCTTGACAGCTGACCTTTTCTGGCAAAAATAATGTTTTTTCCTCTATTACAGACCATCTACTCCGTTTCCAACGGACGGACATTTCTGATATTCTATTAAATAAGGCTAGTAGCTTCAATTTAAAAAATAATGAAGTTGATCAATGTACATTAAAATTTCCCTTGACTATTTTGTATAAGACCGCTCTCTTCTGTATAAACTGTCATGGGTTTCATAGCTGACACGTTTGCTTCTACATTAAGACATATTTCTGTTGCTATTTATGTTTTACACACTTTGAAAAAATATTCATGTGGTAGAAATGCATTGTCACAGAGTACTTCATTCTGCATACATCACAATAAACAAAAATATGTTCAACAATATGTATAAGAGAGGGCAGAGCAGCCGAGCCTTTACAAACAGGTGAGGGATTAAGGTTCCAATTGTGCAGGACACGGGGCACAGTTGCTCTTACACACACACACAATATGTTAAAACGAAAGAAAACATTTCTGCAGGCTGAGAAAAAGCGCACCCATGTATTGTGACTGCTGTGCAAGCTCACCTACTTCAATTCACAAATCTTACCAACTAATAAATGAGTACTGGTGACAATTTGATTATACGCACAATGTGGGTATACGTGGACGGGGCGTGCAAACAGTAATTACTTTAACATACATTATACAATGAATACGTGGTACATCTTCGTCATTTACATTATGATAAACGCATGTCCACTCATGTGGGTTCCATTTTACCTAAATGAAGCAATAAAATGCTTTTAATGTTTAGACCTAGCCTAATGTGTTATTCTGATAAGAGGTAGTTTATTTCACGTCTGTGTGACGGAAGGATTTGCTGTATCAGTTTTTTTTTTATTTTCTCTGATAAAATAAGTGTTCTTAGCCGTGTACCGTGTACTACTTTTGGCTTGCGTGTTGTGTGGCGTCTCACCTCAGCGTGGTGTAGAGAGAGCGTCTCACCTCTGTTTGAGTTTGACTAAAAGACGGTTGTACGGGAGACGTACAGCCTGGTGGGGGAGGGGGTGGACTGGTTGCAGAAAGCGCTTCTCGGTCAACACGTGACCTTCATCAGCTGCCTAGTGGGGGTGAGGGGGGGGTGAGAAGGGGGTTGTCAATGCAGCGGCTTTCACAGGGGTGAAAACCAATTCTTCATCACGGGTGTCTTGCCTTTGTGAGTGTGCGTCTGCTTGTGCAGATTGCAAATGTACTTACCGGTATACTGCTTAATCAATGGTGTAAGGATATAAAGTACCACGGAAAAAATCCCAAGCATAACAGAATTAAAATAAAAACAATCATACATTCGTGCTACCAAAATAACACTAAACATTAACTTGCTTCGAATGTCCTCTTAGACTCACAGTAAATGATAGGGAAAGGATTACACTGCGTACATTAGTCACCCAGTCTTTCCAAACCGAGTATTGTACAGACAATCATAATATCACAACTATCAGTATCATACGTCTAAGTTAATTAATAGATTTAAAAAAACTCTATGCTTGAAAAAACAGGGTTTTTGTTTAAAAAACAATGTGTGGTGAAAAGGGATTGTCAAGGACGCTTAAACTCAAAACACCATGCATCCACTGTGGTATTGGTTAACAGAATTTAATGCGGAACAGGACATGGCCTATTTCGACATAGCATTCAATATGATAAAAAAAAGAAAAAACTGTCTTTATTCTCACAGACAAATCCACTGTAGCACGAGTCAAGAACTTTTGATTTAAGAAATTTTACCTCTTCGTTTTTCTCATAATTCATAGAAAATTCTACTGGAATTGTTCCTATCGACCCCAAATTTCCCACTGCTCCCCCTCTTATGAACCCGTATCAATGTAAACGAGTGTAAACGAGTAGTATTATTCACCTTTTTGGAGTAGTCGCTTTATCCATGAATGTTTATCATACTTAATCCAAGCCTGAAGCATTCTGAAAAATAACTAACAAGTAACAAAAAATCTAGAAAAAAGCTCGTTGCTGACCCCATTTTTGTTACCTCAAATACAAAAGACATATTTAATTCAAATTCGCCATGCTTATAAAGAAAAATATAAGTTAAACTAGATAACGTTAATAATATCCTTATCGGGGTATTATGAAAAATGAAACCTAATGCGATGAAATCGTTTCCCTCAATTTTCATTCAATTTTCTGTAATTTACATGTATTTAACAATTACCGATGGTAAACACAAGAGAATATTCATATTTGGATTGGAGTACCAAATACATGTACAAGAAGTACATTTCTTGCTTTTGATACAATGATGTGTGTGAAACAAAATATGTACTAATGACAAGATACAAACAGTCCGTCACATAGGTCAGTATTTTAGGCAAATAAGACCTTTTTCGTCCTCCGTGCACAAAACATATTAATAAACATGTTCAAGAAATCTACCCGTTTATGTGTACTAGTAAGTTTTTTCATAGGAGGATATACATGCACTTCTTACAGTACACATAAAGTGACACAACATGTGACTTTTGTTCAGTAAAGGACGAGATATGTTAATCAAAACTGCGTGTTGTTCATTGGAATTGCCTCCTCGCCTGTCTGAACCTGCCTGTCATGCAATATCTGCCAGGGCATTGCAAAATAAGGCTCTACAGTCGTGGAAGAAGAGGACGAGACGAAGGCCAAACAAAACTCGGTGTTATTCGTTGGAACTTGATTGGGCCTCCCCGCATGACTGAAACTGCACGAAACTCGACAAACTGCCAGGACATGTGTGAGCAACAGATTGTGCAACTATAAAAGGGCATGGGCCCCACCGTTCGCTCAGTCACAGTCACTCGCCTGGTCAGACTGAGAACAAGAAGATGACCTCCAGAGTTTTCTTTGGTTGCTTTTTGGTTGTTCTGCTACTTCCAGGTTTTATTGATGCCAGGTGTAAGTACAATTTTGAAATATGTTAGAAGTCGGTGTCGTTTTCACCTGTTTTTAATCCCACCTGTTTTCTGTAAGATAAAACTGTTTTTTTTAACCAACACTGTACTTAGTAATGTGACAGTATTGCACACCTGAAGTCATATCTCTTGGTTTCAATCCTAAGAGTACCTTTCTTTAAAAACGTTGCATTCAACCAGTTTCCATTTGTCAAGGGTATATCAGAAAGATAAAACAAACTTCACAGCCAGAACGTAATTTCATTTCGATATAACAATAACTCTTTGCAGAGATCTGTTCATGCTGACCCAAAATGTTTAAAATTTGGCGGACACACATATATGTGTGTGTTTTCATCTTATAGGTGAATCAGGAATAGTGCCCAGCGACGTCTGTAACGGTAGCCAAAAGTGTCAGAGCCAAGTAAAGCATGTGCGGTTCGATCACCCGTTCGACATGCCTCCGAACGTTATGGTGGCAATATCGACCTTTGATATTTGGTAAGACACGACATTGATCCTTTTACTGTGACGAGATTTTTTGGTTTTGTTTAGAATATTTCTCACAAAAAAGACTTGCTTCCAGGGATCTATATAATTTATTTTCTGTGATTTTTAACGGGGAATGCGTCATTCCTTTGAAAGAGAAGAGAGAACCATATTTTTCAAATGTCAAAAATGCTATGTTGAAAAATATTTTAATACTTTAATATTTTAATACTTTATAGGTGAAAGTATATATAGTCGGGCTTAAAATCTAAACAAAATAATTTCCAATTTAAACTTAAAAAGACAGCAATATAAAAGACAAAGGTCTGTAAGAATGAAATAGCGGTGACCACACCACGGAAATAGGTTTTCGTCCTATTTTGTCCAGTGATAGACCTTGATCCCAAATCTCTCTAACCAGCATTGTTTAATCTCAAAATTGCTTGCATTTATTGTGACAGGAAAAACCTTTGGCCAATTCTAACCACAGTGATTTAAATTTCCCCTTTTCATTAATTACACTAAAGCAACATTATTTGTTATGGACGCCATCTTAGAATTTTCGACAAGACTCAGTCTGCCACGTGTCAACTCGGTCAATTATTACATTGTAACCAAAACGCGCGGCACAACATTCAAGCTAGCTGAACAGTTTCATAAGCTGCATGCCTGAAAAGACCAAAAGATGGAATTGCGCTTTGGCTGCAAATACATGTAGTAAAGAATATTCTTACATGTAAATGACAATTGTCATTTTTTGTAAATTTCTTTCTTATTGCTTTCAGGAATGGTGCAAATAGTAGACTGACAACATACCATTCAGGCGTCACCTCTCAAGGCTTTAATGTGAGTATCAAAAGCTGGGCTGACACTCATCTGTATTATGTAAAGGTGTCCTGGATTGCATGCCTCTGAACTGTTTTGAATATACATGCATGCTTTAATTGAAAACACTGAAGATGCAGCAGTAATATGGAGTTCATATTGTCGATTTCCGATTATATACCTTATAAAAACATGCACCGAAACTACTTATGTCAAACAAACTTATTCAAAAATGTCTTTAAATGTATAAAGGGGGTGTCATGTGTGTAACAGCTAGTTTAAGTGGCAATAATATTAAAAATAATGAACATTTTCGTTGTTGCTAAATCTATGTTAATTACTGCTATAGGTATTTGATCAGACTGAAATATTTTTAAAACGCTGCAACAATAGTTTCTTAAGAGTTAAAAAATACAAATATCCCACATCGACAAAACGTATAACTCATTTTTAAAGTAATAGAAACATTGCGTCTTGGTAATATGTAATCTCTTTTTTTTATGTAAATGTTAAATATACATGTACAAATGTTAAAGTGTGTACAGCAATGGTTTAAGTCTTTTTGGGGGGTGGGGTGGGGAGTTCTAAATAATATTCTTACATGCATTTATGTACCTGTAACGCTATACGACGTTCTGAGTTTTCTGTGTTGAGCTATACGACGTTCTGAGTTTTCTGTGTTGAGCTATACGACTTTCTGAGTTTTCTGTGTTGAGCTATACGACGTTCTGAGTTTTCTGTGTTGAGCGTGGCAGTTTCTGTTCCTGCCCTCCTTTTTTCACCAAATTTATAACTGATTATCAAAAAGAACCCAAGCGAATAAAATCCTTAAAGATATTATTGTTCAAAGGTGAAAGACGGAGTTAAAATGAAACAATAATTTGCTATAGTTCAGTGTAACAATTATTCTCAAAATGATGTAAGCACAGAACTACAGTTACAGCTAGACAAAATTCTAACTTCAAGAGAGGAACATTGGTGTGATTTTTTTCGGCAATCGAAGGGGGTTAGGACCCCACCAACACACACACACACACACACACTAAATCCGCCGCTGCTACTATACAAATACATCCCCTTTTCTGTCATTAACGTGTGAACTTAGATGCAGGATTTAGCCAGTATAGTATTTGTCTAATTCTAACTGAATGCTTACAGTGCAATTGCTTACAACCTGTCGTCTCTTTTACAGCAGCGCAGTACTTGTAGGTCTACGTAGGGGTCACTCATTTCATCATCACTTTATCATATACTCATTTTCCTGGCCAGACCTTATGGTTTATTATACTACTTCTTTCTGATTAGACTCACTTGCAATGCAGTGTGAAGCACAGAAAAGAAACAGGATAACATTGTGCACATAAGTCACAGAGTCATTCCAAAACTATTATAATTGTAAGTCAAATAAAATACTAAAAAAAACTTTACTCATGATAAACAAGATTTTGGCTAAAATAAAAAAAAATTAAGTGTGGTGAAGAGGGATCGGCAAGGACGCTTTATCTCGAAAACATCATTCATCCGCCGACACACTTAAACAACGAGGTATTCGGTAACAGAATTAATTGCAAAACAGGACATGACCAATTTAGACGTAGCATTCCATATGAAAAAAAATCGTCTCTACTTTCATAGGCAAATCCAGTACTGTAGCAGGGAACAAGAACTTTTGATTCAAGAAATTTTACTTCATCGGTTTTTCAAAATTCAGAATGCACTCGGTTGTTTCCTTCGCGGCACATGTATGTGTCTACATCCTTGCTATAAAGACCTCGTTATCCCAGCTTCCTTACAACCAACCCATGACAGTACAGGGTTTCTCACAGCAGCTAATCCAGCTGCAAGGTGCTCTGATACAGCTTCAAGGTAGCGCTGCAGATCATGGAAAAAACATCGCCCAACTCGGACAGGCCTTATCGGCCGTCAAGGAGACAACGGGTGTGGCGACCACGAATTTAGGCTCTCGCCAGGACACGAATGAAGTCAGGCTGGACACTTTGCAGCAAAATTTGACAGAGGTATGTGAAACAAGCTCCCTTGTTAATAATGTTTTTTTTTTTTTGTTTGTTTGTAATTGCCCGCACGAAAATGCAGTAGTATCGAAGTAGCAAAGAAGCATTAACGCAGTAGTGGTGTGGAGCATATTTGCAGTAGAAATGCAGCATAGCCTACTGCAATTCTACTCCAAAAAGTACATAGGTTTGTACAGAGAGGAGCATTAATGCAGTAGATTAGCAGCATGATAGAAGCATGTTTCAAATATGCTAATTAGTTCCCAAATCGAAGCAGATTTGAAGCATGTTTGCAGCATGATTGCAGTATCTACTGCGCTGGAGTATCTACTGCGTTTTCGTGCGGGTGCTACCCGCACGAAAATGCAGTAGTATCGAAGCAGCAAAGAAGCATTAACGCAGTAGTGGTGTGGACCATATTTGCAGTAGAAATGCAGTATAGCTACTGCAATTCTACTCAGAGAGGAGCATTAATGCAGTAGATTAGCAGCGTAATCGAAGCATGTTTCAAATAGGCTAATTAGCTCCATATTCGAAGCAGATTTGAGGCATGTTTTCAGTATGATTGCAGTAGTCTACTGCGCTGGAGTATCTACTGCGTTTTCTTGCGGGTATATATAATTTCTTAGGTGATGCCCGTGTACATGTACTTTGATTAAACATTTGAAGAAAGTATATTTACCTATACATGTGTAATGTAACTCCGCAGTTTTAAAAAATACTTAACCCCACTCCAAGGAAAACTGCATGGCACCGGGCATTTTTTCAGCAAAACTGTTGCCATTGCAACTAACATGGAACTGATATTTACAAGGTTTCAACTTTGCTGCGAATACAGAACGAGACATTGTCAGATATCTCGAGCAAGGTGGAGCAGCTTCAGAATGTTTCTCGCCAGAGGGCGATACTGGGCGATGACTCAGAGCGGGCTGACCTGTCTGCCATTGTCAGAAAGCTGCAAAGTGACATGCGCAATTTGCCGTCACGAGGTAGGACACACTACTCCTGGGCTATACGGTGCCCCCATTCCAACCCAATGGAACGTAAATGCGATAATATGTGATAGGGCTTACGGGTCACATCTGCCGAACCACTGCGATGACTTCTCTAACACAATATGATGCCGCGTTTCCTTAGAACAACAACGAAGTGTTTTATTTTAGCATAGTTTGTGAAAAGTAGGAAACTTTTCTCATTTTCCTTAATTTCATGTACCCTATTAACAGTGTTTAATATTATATATCTATATTCCAGACGATCGTGAAAATAATGCCCCTTGGTTTGGCACATAAATATTTTTTTACATTTACAGTAAATTAAGACGCTCTTTGGGAAAAAGTTATATTCACATATTTTCAATCCTTTCTTTTTCTAGATAATGGAGAAAAATCTTACAAGTATTAGACCAACAACATTATTTTTTATTTCTATTATTTAATTTGTAGCTAGTTTTGTCAACACCGGTTTCTCTAACTCTTGGTACCGTCTTGTCAATGAAGCTAAAACCTGGAATGAAGCGGAGAGATACTGTCAGGAACTACATCCAAACGGTCACCTGGCCATGGTGACGTCCGCCAAAGAAAATAGTTTCATTGAAGCTTTGCTAAAGAACCGAGTTTCTGGTAAGACATTATTTCTCAACACCTTCCAAGCTAAGTGTAAGTCTTCTTTATCATATATTTAAGAGATAATCAAACATGATTTAAGAATTTAATAAGAAAATTGCATATTACGGTTCCAATCACAACCGTGCAAGAAGATCCAAGAAGTTTCAAGAAGTACTTCTCAAGAAGTCCAGCATTATTCAGGTATTCAGGTTTTATTTTACCGACCATTTCATATTTTGGCAAAGGTCTTCTTCTTCATGTGTTATGATTATAAAGACAAAGTGAGGTAGAAAAGTGCCTGTCAGCATTATATATGTATATTGTTATCGTAGGTAGCCGGCCAATGGCCTATCTTGGAGGTCACGACATCGCAGCCGAGGGCCAGTGGAAATGGCAGAACGGTCAGAGCATGACGTACACCAACTGGGGCCCAAACGAGCCAAACAACTCCGGGTCCATGGAAGACTGTGCGGAATTTGTACCCGCAACAGGAAAGTGGAACGATATCCGGTGTACGCAGAAGCAGTCGTTCTTGTGTCAGGTGATTTACCCCGAGTGACTCTTGGCGCCATCTGACGTTAATCGTGATGTGACGTCACACGTTTAGTCCTTCAGTCATCCATGGGTTTTGATAGCATGTGCAGAAAGGCAGTTTTGCCGGAGTTTGTTTTTTCACTTAAAAGTAGGCTATTATGTGTAGTAATGTACGTGCGTGAGTTCCGTTTACGAGACTATAATGCCTTAAAGTAACTTATTAGATACCATTCTAGTCGCTTTCTATTATAATGTAGCGGCCTATAGGGCCTACTGTTAAGTTGACACAAAATATATACAGTACAGAGGTGTTTCAAATCGCGAAGTTTGTCTTATTTTTTTCATGATACGCAATATAGTTGTCATGTAAAAAGTATTTCTTCAGAAAGTAAAATACAACAGGACACAAAGTTCAACGAATACATTAGTGTACCGTCATGCATCAATACAATGTAGTGATGAAGAAAAATTTTACTGGTAAATAAAAGTGAAAAGGACATGGAATTAAGTAAGTTTTTATGCTGTAAATTTGTCAACACTAAAAACTCTGCCGTTAACAGTATGCTTGTTAAGCGTCATATTTTCAAAAATGAAAAAAAAATTCTATGATATATGATAATCAATACGATATAAACATAGCTATAAGTTAACATCTGATCAACTCCCAACTATATCTATTTCTCATCCTGTCAGTACCTAAGAAGAGGTGGATTCACGGCGAGGGATGTGGGGTGGGGTGGGCGGCGGTTGCTCTCCTGTGCATGTAATGATAATGGCATTGTGTAAAATATTCACATTGAATATTTTAACAAGAAAATATTCCGTACTCAGTATCGAGGACACTTCATGCAAGCTGAGAACTAAAATACGTGCACCATTTATCATCGACTAAACTGACATAATGCTGTTCCTTGTAACTTGTGCGCGTACTCTTATAGCGGCTTACAGACAGAAGAGGCCACCACGAACAATCTATGTCCCATGCATGATCAAAATTCCACCAAAGTTTCGGTTTTTGGATCGATCAGATAAAACCAAACTCGGTGTTTAATCTGAAAATATTGTTTCCATTTAACAAAACGATGATGTCCAATATTATGACAGGAGACAAGCAGGTATTTTGATAAAAACCACTGAACTGGAATTTTTCATGAGTTAAATTAAATTACATAAAAAAATAAGAAACTTAAAATTATGTATCGAAGAGAAAAACGACGGACTTTAATGAAAATAAAAGTGAGATTAGTAACAAAGAAGGCGTCTGAAGACAAAAATATATATTACGACAGGACAGTATGCAATTCATCTTCTATATTACCTGGTCTCGTTTTCAGTATAACTGCGTAACCTTTCTCTTTCTGTGATTATTTCGACAACCAAAACTAACGGTTAGTTTAAGACCACCCCAGTTTGACAAAATACAGGGCTTAACATTTGTTCCTTTCCTCATTTCTCAATAATTCCTGTGAGGATTTACATATTCTTCCATTTATTCTGGTTGATTTTTCATTTTTATTTCATACATGTACTCTTCACTAATAATATAGACTCTGAAAATGAGCCCGTATGCTCAGTCATGTTTTCATCGGCGTTAGCTTATTAGTTGTTTAGACATATTTAGACATTGCAAAATATTCCTTACAAATTTAGATGAATTTTTTTATGATAGACAGTTATTCAGAAAAGAAAAAAAGGGTCACAATTTCACCTGAATCCGGGTGACCTTATATGTATACCAGACGGTTGTTTTCTGCCTTTGTGGAGGTCCGCACTTTTTAGAGCATCTTATTCTGAGCTTGTTACAGCAACCTTATCCAACAGTTATAAATCATAGCATATTATCACATCTTACTATGACATTACTTAAATTAAGAAAACACCCAGTGCAATGACTACAAAATCAGTCACCCCATGGAGATAAATTCAGCGTTAAAATTTTAATATAAATGACCATTGGTTAGTCCACATATGATAACAGCACGTTCTTCATTGCGATAAGGAATTTCGATTTATTTTTAGAAGCAGGGTTAGAAGCGCCCGGAAGTAAAACCTTCGGCGCCATCGCTACCGCCCTGTTTAATAAAGGACCGGTCAGCCTTAGTCACGGATTGTCTGTGACCCCTTGATTCCCTTCATAAATGTATCGTTTGACAAACGTGTCTTTATCAAGATTAAGTAACGCCACGCGGGTCAGTTCTTAGATTCACCTACGTCACGAGATGAGGGCTATTTCCTCGACCGCTGATGTATTTAAGTCACCGGTGGATGGATAACAGCTCAATTCAGCTTTTATCGCCATCAAGTGATATCATCATTTGTGTTATTTGTAAAAGGATACGTGTTTTTTAAACTCTTCTCTGGTTGTTCCATTAAATCTACCGAAGCAGCAAGATGGTGTGGATCTCCAGTAAAGTTCTCATCGTGCTGTCTGTTCTTCTCTTTCAAAACTCGTCAGCAGTGGTAGGTATCTCTGCACTTTGAAAATGAAGCAACACATTGACTCATTATGATTAAAAATGATATAAATTGAAAAATGATAGTTGTAAATATTAAGATCATATTTAGATCTACAATCTGAAGCAATTAATCAGTGTAAGTATTTAAAGAATGGTGCCACATGTCGAAATGAATGGGAATTGTCAAGAACAATGTTTCCAGCAACAAGTACTATACGTAGTTTATGGTAGTTTTTAGTTTATATCTCAAAAGTTTTTTAATGTGACATAAAGGAATATAAAATTTAAAATTATGTATCGAAGAGAAAGACGATGGGTTTTAATGAAAATAAAAGTGAGATTAGTAACAAAGAAGGCATCCGAAGACAAAATATATATTACGACAGGACAGTATGCAATCCTTCGTCTTCTATATTACCTGGCCTCGTTTTTCAGTATAACTGCGTAAACTTTCTCTTTCTGTGATTATTTCGACAACCAAAACTAACGGTTGGTTGAAGACCACCCCAGTTTGGCAAAATACAGGGCTTAACATTTGTTCCTTTCCTCATTTCTCAATAATTCCGGCGAGAATTTACATATTCTTTCATTTATTCTAGTTGATTTTTCATTTTCATTTTATACTCTTCTAAAATAATATAGACTCTTAAAATGAGCCCGTATGCTCAGTCATGTTTCCATCGGCGTGAGCTTATTAGTTGTTTAGACATATTTAGACATTGCAAAATATTCCTCACAAATTCTGATGAAAATTTTTATGATAGACAATTATTCAGAAATGAAAAAAAGGGTCACAATTTCATCTGAATCCGGATGACCTTATGTATATCAGACGGTTGCTATCTGCTTTTGTGGAGGTCCGCACTTTTGGAACATCTTATTCGGAACTTGTTACAGCAACCTTAACCAACAATTATAGACCATAGCATATTATCACATCTTATTATGACATTAGTTAAATAAAAAAAACACCCAGTACGATGACTACAAAATCAGTCACCCCATGGAGATAAATTCAGCGTTAAAATTTTAATTTAAATGACCATTGGTTAGTCCACATATGATAACAGCACGTTCTTCATTGCGATAAGGAATTTCGATTTATTTTTAGAAGCAGGGTTAGAAGCGCCCGGAAGCAAAACTTTCGGCGACATCGCTACCGCCCTGTTTAACGAAGGACCGGTCAGCCTTAGTCACGAATTGTCTGTGACCCCTTGATTCCCTTCATAAATGTATCGTTTGACAAACGTGTCTTTATCAAGATTAAGTAACGCCACGCGGGTCAGTTCTTAGATTCACCTACGTCACGAGATGAGGGCTATTTCCTCGACCGCTGATGTATTTAAGTCACCGGTGGATGGATTACAGCTCAATTCAGCTTTTATCGCCATCAAGTGATATCATCATTTGTGTTATTTGTAAAAGGATACGTGTTTTTTAAACTCTTCTCTGGTTGTTCCATTAAATCTACCGAAGCAGCAAGATGGTGTGGATCTCCAGTAAAGTTCTCATCGTGCTGTCTGTTCTTCTCTTTCAAAACTCGTCAGCAGTGGTAGGTATCTCTGCACTTTGAAAATGAAGCAACACATTGACTCATTATGATTAAAAATGATATAAATTGAAAAATGATAGTTGTAAATATTAAGATCATATTTAGATCTACAATCTGAAGCAATTAATCAGTGTAAGTATTTAAAGAATGGTGCCACATGTCGAAATGAATGGGAATTGTCAAGAACAATGTTTCCAGCAACAAGTACTATACGTAGTTTATGGTAGTTTTTAGTTTATATCTCAACGTGTGGCAGCGCCGAAGATATTATCAAATTACAGCCTTAATGTATCACTCTTTTATGTTTTTTTCCATTATAGATGCAAAGCAAAACGTGCGAGGTAAGTCACATTTTTTCTTAACCAGATGCCACTAGTGCAATACAGATTTAATTAAATAACTGACGTTAATATTAAAATGTCTATTCAAAAATTGCTTCACATTACTTTAGCTTCCACATAACGTTTGTATTCCGCTGATACGGTCATCTTCTTCTGCCAAATGAAAGCAGTGTAATGTGTTTACCTGCTCATATCATGTTCTCGTGAATTTATAGGACAGAATGCAACCTGCTTCTCTTTGACCGCACTCACAACCAAAATATGGCCCACCCACATGAAAGCTTGCTGATTAACCCGCACAGGGAAGCTTTGTAGTGTACATTAGGGGATTATGCGGCAAGCTTTCAAGTGGATCGGTCATATTCGATCCGCGATCTGTTAGTCCGCGGGTCAAATTGTTCTGAATGCGCCTTTCACCTTCATCAACATATTTGAATGCATCACTTTGACCGGAAGACTTGTCAAAAAAAAAAAAAAAAAAAACTTACAAGATGACATTCAGAGGGAAAGGCTTTTTTTATTTATTCTTTAAATGTCGTGGCGCCCAAACCTTATGTATACTGTATATGAAATAAAACTTACCCAAGTCCCAAATAAAGGTGCCCCCGAGACAAACAAAATAGCAGTACAACAACATTGTTGTAGGCTCAACAATGGTACTTCTTCCTGGTCATCTGTTTATTGGTTAATTGCCGAGTGCATGCACTGGACCATGTCGTGGACGACACCATCGCATATTTGTGGGATATCCCGGTGATGCTATGTGTGCGGTCTCGATCGTCACGACCGATTTTCCGCATAGCACACATTTATTTTTTGTACTGGAGGAAATAAACACTATTTCCTCGGGGAAATAAACGTGTGTTTAAATTATTTAAAAGTTGAATCAGTATATCCTCATTAACAATTTTTGACATCATTAACGAGGAAAAAGATCAATTTTAATGGTATTTGCTTTTAACATTTACAAAGGCATGATTTATAATCGTTACCAATCAAATGTCCAGAAAGAAATGACTTTTGATGATGTCAGTTTAATCAATATTGTATTATTCTAACAGGATATAAGTTGTCCAGATGGCTCAGTGTGTCGCCAGTATACCACAGCGTGTGTCACTGCCCCCTGTCCACAGTCTGAACCTGAGTGTGTCGGTGAGTTTTTTTATGCCTTTTATATTTGTGGTAATGATTGTTTTATATCAAAAATTGAATAAAACATGCAGAGTTGGGTCAGTATATAATATGCTTGTGTTTCTCATCGACATTCGTAGCGAATGTTCAATTGATTGGATTTCGGCGGAAAAATACAATAAAGAGAACTTTCCGGTACATGCTGCAAAATAAACCATACATGTACAACTCCAAATATTTTGGAAATGTATTGAAGTCGCACTTCCTAGATGCTCCAGTTGGTTCCATCTGCTGCCAGTGAAAGCGACTTAAAAAATTAAAATCAATAATATCTTATTTTTCAGTCCAAGCCTCAGGCAAGCCAG
>NW_019773991.1:0-28417 GCF_001039355.2 Lingula anatina
TCAGGACCCCCCTGACACTGCCAGACATACCTTTTTTGGCAGACATACCTCTTTAAGCACAGCACACATATCAAAGACAAACTTTAAATACATACCTGAGTTTCTGCCTCAGCATAAACTCTGACAATGTCTTCAGTTCCAGAAGGCCTGAATTAAATGAAATTATAGGCTGTATTTATTTTCAATTAAATAACTGTTAAAAATAAAGAACTGCTCTTATTTTGGAATTTTTAATAGCCAAGTTGCTGGCTTATTTTCTTATTTGTTACCAATGTGAAATGGTCATTGTCACCCAAATGATCAATGAGTGTTGATTCATCAGTTTAGAATTTTAAGCTTATCAAACACTTGGGATCCATAGTGAATCTAATAAGTAATCTTCTACTGTATTAATTTGTAACTGATTTGCCTAAAAAATGTTAATATTGAAAAGTGAACCAAATATCATGACCACTTGACCTCACATACTGTACGAGAAGTGTTCATAGAACAAAGTTCGACATAAATCACATTGTGCAACAATGACTCATGATTGCACTTGTTTGTTCTTTGCTTTGAACACTCAGAAAAATAAAGAGTAAACAAAGTTTGACATTGGGTTGGACAGTACAGCCATATGTCTTCTGGACATGCCTGCTGGACATGTGCACAGGTGTGAACTGACCTGACAAAGGCCCTGCCATCTGGATACTTTTCCACCAAAGCATCAATGGCCTCCTGCAACCCTTTAGGCGAGGTAGTTTTCCTCTCAGCATCTGTGGTCTGAATCACAGTTCTATCTTTCACCTACAAACAATTTGAAAATAAATGAGAATATGACAGCTTTTCTTCTCTTCTTGCAGGTATCTGATAATATAAACTAGGTAACAGATTTCAAAACCTGGAGTATGAGTTTTCTAAATAAATTAAAAACATTAAGCATGTTATTTTTGCTACCTTAAGGGTTGTCAGTTATACATTTTATTTTAGCTCACTTTGCTTAGCTTACACATATTTTGAATATTCCAGCCCAGTACTTTTAATGTACTTTTATATGTAGTAGTATCTGTATGCGTATTGCACCAATAATTAAATGGAGAATACTTCTAGTTAGCAGACATCTTCAAAGGCAAAATGTAAATTATAATCAAATTACAATTCTAAAAAATGTATTAGGAAACCCTGATTTTGTTGAAATTGTAAATGCTTCTTACCCCCAGAACAACTGTCTGAATAATTTAGTAAGATTTTTTAGGAAGAACTTCTTTGAGATATCAAGTCCGCTAATGAACAGACCATCAATGCCAATGAAAATGGAGCATGCTTCGACCTTGACCTTGAAATGTAGGTCAACCTTAGAATAGAGTATAAACTCATCAAAGCCCCCTTATGTTCCAAATATGATGGTCCTAGCCAAGCCATTTCTCAAGATATTCACAAGGTTATGACACACGGCCATGGACAAACTTGTCAAGTCCATCAAAATCAAGAGACTTCAAAGGGGCCACTCAGAGTAGATGATCCGAGTACTAAATGATCGGCTGACTAAATATGGCCGACCTCACTTCAAAAGTTATGCCGCTGATTCCCCGCCTCCACACGTGCCATAAAATGGATAAAATTCGAGGCTTAATTGAAAGGCCCCTGCAGCAACAGTGCGTGTGGAAGTGGGGATACCATCATGGAATTAACAGCATCGTTTTTGAAGTGGGCCCCTAATACATCTTTCTGTGTATCATGAAAAAATTCACCTTGACTTTCAGTTGTCTGTTTGGAAGATCAGTGTAGGCATCATTCCAGTCCTCTATGCTCCACCCCTTGGAATGTAAGATTGTTTCTACTAACAGGAGATCAGAGATGGCATCACCTACAGTCTGAAGATGAGGAGAGCAAAAGTCATACATACAGATGATGAAGTTTTCCTGTGTACCAAAATAATGCTTTGAGCCAACAAGAAAATAATACCTTTAAAAACTGTTATAAAACTTGTGGACAATATGGTATCAATGAAGAAAGGGCAAAAGTTTAACCAATTATTAATAATAATTGTATACAATGGCTGCTAAAATGGTCAGGTTTCATGTGTGCAATGCAGTGATGTATAAGTTCTTATATTTACGTAAAGTAAAATCTTAAATATATACATGAATATAATGGCCAAATAGGAAAATCTGAAAGACATAAATATGTAGTTTTTTAAGGATCTTCAACTGTTATTTTGACATACCTGATTTATTAGGCCAATTATCCATAACAGTCTTCTTGCAGCATGTTCTTGGTCCTTTGAAAGACTGAAAAAGAATATGATCTTTCATATGTCTTCAAACAGACAATATCTTTTCCAATTGTGCAACTTATCAGAAATGCATCAATTTGGTCATTGAAAATCCATAATGTTTATAAATTGTTAAAGCCGACCCCCCCCCCCACTTCACTGCCAAGTCAAGATATACAAACAACTATTTAACATGCAAAAATGTTTAACACTTAAAGCCTTACCTGGAATCATTAGCTGCCATGAGTACCATATCTTGTATTTTTTCACTGAAGACCACGGTCCCATGTCCATTTGCTTCAAAGTACACACCTATGTCATACTCCAGGGCTTTATGATGGAGATGTTTCACACCAGTGGGCACACAAGCCACTGGGACTTGCTGAAATGACAGTCAGGTATGTACAGGTAAGTGCATTGGATGTAACAGATTGTGTTAGTTGTGATTGTGCACTTAATAAAATGTGCCCGAGTAGGCTATATAACCACCATAGCAATGACTTGTAAATGTGTTTAATGTGTTAGGTGTGAATGCCTTGCTGTGACTGGTACTTCACTCACACAGGATACATGTTGAAACTGCTCACATTTTATAGACAAACACATTCAGGAAAATCACATGAGCAATTTATCAGCAGGCAAGGATAATGCTTACGTTTATTCTTTTTTTGTAGTTATTTTCTCATTTTACTCAACCCAAAGCATGTATAAACTCACCAGTTCATTAGTTATGTAGCTTGTGGAGCTGCCATTGGCATAGGCAGTCTGAACTAAGCCCAGGTTGATATTCAGTCCACTGCTGTTCACAAGTTCCTTCAAATAACCAGCAACCTTAAAGAGGAAAAACATACATCATAAAAAATAAAGTCCACATATTTAATTCAACATGACAGCCACAGGAAATATGTAACTAATACCTTTTGAAAATATAGTTCTGTTGTTAGTGATAGGATTCAGTTATCAATGTGATAGTATTCTGTCTAAGATCAAAACCCAAACAATAAGATTAGGATTATCTTTTAGGTGTCAACATAAATTTGCAGAAATACTTACTAGAGTTGCTATTTTATCACCATCTAATAGCTTAAATGTTCCATCTGAAAATAGATAGAAGCTATGTAAAGTTTACTCAAAAAACACACACACACACAGACACACACACACACACGATTATAGGTACCGGGTACCCTTAAATGATTTATTAGTAAACAATGTAAACTTTCAAGTATTCCATATAATGGCACTATCAGAAATGAAAAAAAAAAGTTAACTTCATTTGAGGGATTTCCAATCTTTCACATAACCACTACCAAGAGATCCATACAATACCACATGGCTGATGCGTACTTTTCTCCTGGTAAAAGTAAACTATCCTGTCAGCATCACCATCAAAGGATGCACACCTGACCCTGGCTTCCTTGGGCATACCTGGATATACAAACTACAGGTAAAGACACAAATATCACCATGCTGTATCCATCAATTTTTCAGCTTTTACTAAATATACAGCAATTCAGATGGTTATATTTTAATAATTTTGATTGTTTGATAATCCTGTACCCCACTCACCATTAGGAGCTGTCTGCTGGACTTTGACGTAATCTGCGCCACACTGGAAAAATTAAAATAATGAACATTTTAGCATAATTCACTTGAAAATGAAAACATGATGACATCATAACTGTGAGTAAATAAACCAGCTTATATGACAGCATCCTGACCTAACTTTTTAAGATAATGCTTCATGTTCTTCTACCTAGTAAGTTTTGATCAGTTTCTCAACAACACACAAATTTACCATATAATTCAACTTGCCGCTACTCCCATCATTGAACAATTCTATTTGCAAAGAGTTGTTCAAATGCTTCTGCATTTCTTTTATCTTTAAGGCACCTACTCCATTAGCTCCATCTAACCTGAGTTGTGGGTGATAACGCTCATTTTGGTGTTCCTACAAATAAACCAATATTGATTTTTCCACCCACTTAATTATCACACAAATGATATTTTAAAAATATATTGCATGCATATTATCAAATGTTTTTCAAATGTTGAAATTATGACTATTTATCGTTATGAAAGTCTTTAATTTAAAAAATCACTAATTAGTTACTTACATGACCCCTGAGTTTCAAAAAAGCATTAGATAGTTTTGTGTAGTAGCCATTTTCAGTTTGGCTCCCATATTGACCTTGGGAATTTTCACATCTAACCATGAAGTGAAGCTGGGGAGTGGTTAATATACCTGGAAATGTATTCAAAACAATAAAACAAAATGATCGTCTCCAACTGTCACCCTTAAACTACATAATGACCCGTACAAATTTTTGGACTTTACATACTATTCTATTAAAACATCATGGTTGAGCAAAGGAAATTAGGACTGCTTACAAGTACTAGCAGACACAATCTTATCTCGTATCCAAAACTCTGGCCATAAAATATCAAAATGACAATTTGAGTAACAAGGTAGTTGGACACTAGTGGACAAAACTGACCATAGTCCTTGACCTCTCCTTTTATTGCTTGGACTCCGTCAATTATGGCTTGTGCAAGGGATGGACTACTGGGCCTGAGATACAATGGAAATTATTAAAGAACACACTTGAAAGATAAGATCTAGTTTCATAGGATAAGCTTATCTGATAAAATAAAATCTTCTTTCTAATAAAACTGTTATAACAGTGGCCAAAATAGCTCAAGTTATGTTATTTGTCATTCTTTTATATGTGTCTTTGAGCAGCCTTTGATACTTTGTAGCAGTTTTTTGTAACATTTTATCTCAGTAATGGGCCATATATCACTGACCTGGTATCCCTGGCTAGGAACACCTGTGCAGGGACAGCTGTGTCTATGCCACAACTGGAGACTATGTCTGACAGAACAGCTGGGAGGTCAGAATCACTAAAATATCCATAGAATGATGCACAATAATCTTGTATTAAAATTCAGTTTTATTTAATATCATTAAAGAATTTTTGATGATATGCTGACTTATATCTTTTTTAAGATTATTAAAATAATTCTGATGTCACAGGATGCATTTTTCATTCTGAAAATAAATGAATCAGATTTAAAAGTAAGTATCAAGACAGAAATAGAATGAAGAAGTGTCGCACCGGTCTAACAGGTCCAGTGATTATGAAAAAAAGGGATAAAGAAAAAGGGATATTCCTAACCTGACATTAGCCAGTTTGGTGGCCAGTTTCTCCCAGGCAGCTTCCAGCATCTCTCCAAGAGGATCCACCAGCTTGACTCCATTGTCCTCCTCAGGGTTATGTGATGCTGTGATCATAGCTCCAATTACAGCTGCAATAATTTATCAAAAACAGATCAATCATATTTCATTAAAACAACAAAATAAGACGTGTCATTGTTAATTGACTCTAGGTGACTACACTCCAGCAGGCTCACAGGAAGAATTTGATCACAAGATATTCACTTATTTCTCTAGTTTTCTGTCCATCAGAAAATAAAAAAAAAAAGACATGAAGCTTATTAAATTATAAGTTACATCATGCTAATATGAGTAAAAAATTTTTTCACAGCTATGAAAATAAGAAACTGGTGCTTTTATCATGCCTGAACTTAGGCAAAGAAGTTTTCTGTTTCATTAGAAAACATATATGTGACATGCATCATTACCTCTTTTAAGTTGTGACCGAAGTGCAGCCAACACTCCCATTCTGAACATGACATGGTCAAGTTCTTCACCTCTGCAATGAAACCATATACATGTATTTTTATATCATATTGAGAAGCGCTGTTTTTATTTTAACAGATATAAATACTGAAGACATTCTTATTTTAACACATATTAAATTATGGTGACAGCCCTGGCCTGTCATGATGTCTTCTTTACAAATCACCAGTGGGTGAGCTGTGAGATCGAACACATTAAATTATTAATTAGAGTCCCCCACACCCCTCCCAGACCCAAAGGAAAGATATATTTAAATTCTTTAATCTACGGAGTACAATCAAAGTTCAAAATGGTTGATGTAATAAAACAGTCTCTTAAACACTTGAAACCACCCATCAAACAAGCATGGGATATTTATGACTGGAATCATGCAATTTGCAAGATGTGACATGCGCATGGCCGGCAATGTCTGTGCAATAAAACTTATCGTAGGTGAAATCCACAGGTAACGGTGTGCACAATTACTAAATTTTGTTATGAAAAAATGCTACAAGTATATCAAAAATAATCTTGCTGTTTCTTACTTGGTCCGGAATCCTGCTGTACCATATTGAATGGTCTTTTCGCGGAGACGAGGGTGTTTTTCAGCAGCAATTTTCACTGCAGCAAAATAGCCGGTCCCTGCCATTTTTTCACTAAATGGGTCAACCAAGAAAAACTATTTAAAAACTCGTTAGTTTTTCTCTTTGAAACAAGTAAAAAATATACGACAGCCTATACGTAACGGTCTATGATTCCAAACTACTGGGCGTGTTGAAACTTTGCTGTAGGGACTTCTATTCCTTCTTTCTTAATGTCAATCTTTATCGATCCGTCTTGCAATTTTGTAAACATTGGAGCTCTTTTGTTGAAAATGTACAGAAAGCTCAATATGGCGGCAACAATTTTGGAGGAATTTCTGTTAGCTGATAACATGGGCAAGGATATGACGTTTCAAGAATTCCAAAGTTACTTTACAGAAAAGCTGAGGTGAAAATAATTGCATATGTTTAGTTTTTAAAACAAATTTTGTACTATAATCTTTATTTTTACACAATTTCACACGTTAATATCACGAAGACCCCTAGGCTATTTTGTAATTTTTTTCCTGGTATGTTTTATTTGCGCCCTCACATCATGGATGAAAGATAGATTTGCACATAACTGTAAAATGACAGTCGGCTAGAGCAAATTGGACATATCAGAAATCATATAGCATTGCCAAAACATGAAATTTCATGCTAATGCATTCTTAAAAGAGCAAGACACAATTTTACTGAGTAACTAACTAGTAGGGTCCACACCTAAAAAGCTTAGAACTTGAAATATGGCACACAGAAAGCCATGTATCTGAGTTAGAATAAACCATTCATGTTTCAATGACTATTTCTTTGCCAATTTTTAAAGGCATAAAGTTGGAAATTATTTTAGATAATTTTGATGTTTTTTTTATAATTATTTTTCAAAATTATAATTTTCCTTTTTTCTTTTTTCTTCAAGAGCAAAGAGTTAATGATATTATGTAGATACAGCTTCTTTGCACGTGCTTTATCCATGACTTATTTATTTAAGGGGGGCGTCTCGATAGTCCGAAGGTTCATTGGTCCGAAGGTACATTGGTCCGAAAAACAGTAACATTTTCATAGTTTTTTTTAATCAAGGGTTCATTGGTCAGAAGGTTCTATAGTGAACATTCGGACCAATGAACCTTCGGACTATTGAACCTTCGGACTATTGCTACGGCCCCTATTTAAGTACTGTATGTGAATTACATGTGATAAATGATAAGTTTTGTAACCAGAGGCTTGTATTATGAATTGATTAGAAATGTCATAGTAAGATATGAATAATGATATGAAATATCATAGAAATATAGTGCTTGATAAGCTTGTACTCTTATTTTGACTGGGTTGCTTACTATTGTGCTTCACATTTTAGACATGATGACAGTTTAAGGCAGTTTTACAAAGCCTTTCGTCGACACCACAAGAAATTGCACAGTATCACAAAGAAAAACATCTACCAACAGTATGGAGAAGATGAGGTATTATTAATAGTGTCACTTACAGAATATATATTAACATCAGTTATAAAAGGTATTTTTTTCCATAGTTTCCATTAATCCCCAACTTGATAGACTTACAGTAGTGCAGTTTTTGGCAAATGAAGAAATACAATAACTAGGGATAAGATCTTAATGATCTTAATCTTAATGCTTCAGTATTTTAGCAGGTTTCACTGCTTTTGCAAAAGATCTGGATTTGAATAAATTGAGCCCAGCTGTTTGATATTAGGCCAGATTTAAAACTTATGAAATTCATTCAATAAGACTTTAAAATGGAATGTGCACAGACATGTTTGGAATTTATACTTTTTGCCACTGCTTAACTCCCATCACTTTTATAACCCAACATTTTTACCTGAGTGAGGTTTTCCAAAACATGTGAACAATATTTTATGATCAGTACTGAAGATGCCTATGTTTCTGGGGATCATGACATGAAAATGACACCATGACCCTAAGTCGGGAACTAATGAAAACCCCATACAGTCCCATCATGCTATCAAGTTTTAGTTGAACCTGTTCCTTCTGTTTCATTTAGACTGCAAATATTTTGATGAGGCTCCTTAAGTGAAAGAAGATGTACTCTGTTGCAATTTTGAGAAGTTAAAGATATTCTTATCCTATCAGCAGTGAAGCACTATATTGTCATTGAGAACATTTCAGATATATAAGGGCTCATTCCTGATGAAACTATCCTTTTCCATAGATTGAACCAACTCTGCGATGAGTCTCGCTAAATGTAAAATTTTCAGATTAAAATGCTGCCTCTTGGCACCAAGTAGAATGCAGAAAAGTTGGTAATTGTACAAGTCTGTTGGAAACAAGAAGAGGCGTGCTTATCTGATTGCATTCAGCGAGAGTCCCCACGGATTTGGATTAAGGTTTGTAGAATGATAGTTCATTGGGAATGAGCCCATGGACGTTAATTTGTGGAAGTTGCCTTCCTTATAAAAATTGAAACCCTGGATACAAAGGAGATGTGATTTACCATTGCTTTTCTGATTATTTTATTTATAGACTCCTGTAAACGGGGAAGATACGAGGCTGAAGGAAATTGAAGCAACTCTAATAAACCTAGATACTGTTAAACTAGACCTCCAGCTGGTAAAGGTTTTTTCCTTTAATTTTTCCAACTTTCTGTTATTGCTTTGGTCTTATTTAGTAAAATATTTACACTTTTGTAAGTATGTCAGCGAGAGTAACTAGATATATAGAGCCAATAAAAGTCTCAAAGTTACAAATATCTAAAAAAATATAAAGTTTCATTGGGATTTCACTTCTGTGTCTGTTATTAAAATGATACTTCTGGACTTTGTTATTATTTTCACTCAAAAGCTTTAGAATAAATGGCAGAGTTCACAAATGCAGTGCTATAGTATTTTTTATGCACCAGATATGATTTTCTTTTTCATTATCAAGTTTTTGAATTTTTTTGTCTATTTGTAGGAGCTTTCTCAAGTGAACAAAGATATTCACGAGACAGATGAACAAATTGAAAAGTAAGTCCCTTGATGTCATGAGCATAACAATTAATATTTTATCATTCTGTATCTTCTTTCTTTTCACTTTGTTTTCTCAAGAGAGATATGATGTAAGAAGCTTCATTGTTAAGATCAAACAGGCGAATGCTTTTACAGTAATTGAGACAGAGGCTGGGTGAAACCTATTGATATGACAAAGGTGAAGGATGTCACTAAAAATTGCATGCTGTGTAGACTTTTTGCTTGTTTTAATCAATTTTTTGTTTTTGGTGAACAGATAGATGAAAAAAGTTTAAGTTAAAGGGATAATAACTCTTCGTTTTGGCCAAAAAATGAATTTTCCTGGAGTAAGCAACAATTTTCCCATACTTAACAATGGTTAATGAATCCATTTTACATTCAAAGTTAGTCCCTGTTTTTTTTCTAAAAAGTTTGGTTTTTTGTTAAAATCTCTTAAGAGATTACAACAGAGTATAGCCGTCAATGGAGGTCACGTGGTCTGAAGACAAGCTCAGATATCAGAATAATAGCTATAACTGCTGTTTTTGTCGTAAAACAGAATACTAGTATATTATATTTCTGTGAGTTATTCACAATGTTTTTATTGTGAAATATAGACCTCATACGAAGAGTTATTATCCCTTTAAATGAAAAACACTGTTTTTGGTGCAATGTTTTTTGTCTCATTCCTTCTGAGCATTTCAAGTAAAATAAAATGAAATGAATACTGACAGTTTATTTTATTTCAAATTCTCATTAAATAATTTTACAGTACAGGGGAATTTTACCCACCTGTTTCACAGCCAGTTTACAGCCAGGAAAATTGTTTGAAATAAATCTATTGCTGCTACCATTAATACACTTTGATGAGCTTGGTGCTGTTGAAGGGGAAATTTTTAAAAACTAAATTTGTAAATGACTTAATATAATGTTTTAATTGCAAAGCATAATGTACATTTCAAATTGCATTTTGTATGATTATGGTGAAGAAAGTTTTTGATATAGACACTGTTATTAAGATTGGAGATAAAGGATGAAATATGTTGTCATGCAGGTTTTGTGAAACTATAAGACAGAGCAATCCACCCAATATCTTGGTCACTGCAGATAGGCAAGACACACTGCAGGTTAGCACTATATTTGTTCACAAGTATTTTGTACAATAAGAAAAATCTTTGCACTTGAAATTAAAAAGAAAAGTTAATCTGCTTTTATGATTTTTCCCAGTGATTTAGCAGTTTTAGATTTCATAGAATTAATACTGAGATATTGTATTTACAGGCCTTAGAAGAAATGCTGGACAAAGATTAACTTGACAAAAGAAGAAAATGGGACTCATTTCACAAAGCACTAACTTATTATTTCTGAAAGAATATTTTGGGGGGTAATGTTTGATTTTTTTTGTGGCTTTTCATTAGTATATTTATCATGGAGCATGATTATACAGTGGATATTTGTGGAAGCTTTATCAGTTATTTCAGCACCTTTCAACAAAATGTGAGTTTGAAACAATATATATAACTTTGAGAAGTACTTTTTATAAAAATGTTGATATATGGACAATAAAGTAAACATACAAACAAAAGATTAAACTATTATATTTGAACTTAACCAATCTGTTTTTCTATTGTTTCCGTTCTACTACAACTGGAGGGTCTTAAAAGAATTTTTTTTTTACAAATTATAGCTACTGAATTCTGGTATGGAATATGCAGACTTCACGCTTATCAATCCTAATCCCTGTGTAAGTGTTAAGCAGAGGGATTCATTTAAGAAAAAAATTCTTTGCAAATCTTACTGAATGTTAATGTACCTACTGGAACAGACAAAATACAGAAGGAACTCAATTTTCGTAAAAAATTGATCAGAGTAGATAGTTGTCTGCAGTGGCAATTGTGGCAGAACCATGGAAATGGGGGTTTTATTTCTCATTACAGTCTTACTAACAGTTTTACTTGATTTCCATTGTATTGCCGTTTTCTTATTGAAATATGAACATTGACACACACACAAAAATAAATAAATTAATAAATAATAAGAAGAAAAACATAAATTATATGAATTTTAGCGAATGTTTAAGCGAAATCTTGCAAATTGCATCATATGTTAAGACAGAAAAGCAACAATTACTATGGATCACAGGCACTGAATCATCTTGTAGGCCTCATGAATGTTGAGGCAAATACAATAAAAGGAACTGATGTGCTGCACCATGACTACAAGCCAAAATTCTTTTTGGCATGTTAGTGTGGAAGATTAGTCTTACCAGAAAAAACAGAAGCTGTCAACCTATATTTTGCATTTAAGTGCAGTATTCTCTGAAAACTTCCAAGGGATGCAGGATCAAAGGATGCAAGGTTGACGTAAGTAAATTGCATTTTATTTCTATGGTGTTCAAATTATTTTTAGAAATTCAGTAGAAAAAGTTTATTTTGCAATAAGCTTAAGTTGTTGCTATGATATTTATGTCAGTCTGTCTTTACATGCTGGGGCGGATTTACGCCGTCTTCAGGGTCTTCCGGAAGACGGTCAGATTTTCAAGTTTACATTAATGGGTATTTAATTTCTTCTGTCGGAAGACCATCAAAATTGGAGGATGGATCAACAAAGATAATTTGGAAGACTGTCAGAAAATATCTCTGGATCCGCCCCTGTTAACATGTACTATCAATTATTTGTATTGCTTGTAGATTGTAAGTTGTTTTTCGTGTATTGAGAGAATAATGTTGCTCTGGAAAACTTCCTTCTAGAACATTTGAGACTTTTAACACGTGTATAGGGCAAGAGAATTGTTCGTTAACTTCTAAGAACTGCATTAATGACATGGTTTAGAATACACTGCTACCTCTTTTGTAACTACTGAATAGAGCATGCCCTTATAGGAATCGGCAAAAATGACTGTCACCATAGGCACTGGAAATGGGAGATACCAACTGGAAACAAACACTGGAATTTGTTTTTGAAAGTGATGAACATGTGTCATCTACCTTGAAGCAACCATTCTACCAAGATTATAGGAATTTGTAAATGGAGATGAGGTCTCAACAGTGTTGTACATATTTCAAAACAGTTTTGGCAATGATTTGCAACAAATAAATGTTTTGTTTGAAGTTATCCTTAATAAATGTCACAGAAAACGCCCCCTGAAAAAGACTTGTTACTATAGTAGTGTCTTCATAACAATACATTTGACTCTAAAAAAAACTTTTGCATTATTTCAATTGGTTATAACCAAGACTATTAAATCCTGTTTATTTGATGGTCCTCAGATTATATTATTATTACGTATGAAGAAATGAAAATGGGATTGGCTTAACATGGTTGCTGTTAAAAACATGTTAACCATTTAAACTAAGATTGTTGATGTAAAAATTAATTCAAAACTTCTTATTGTTAATGTAATCAGTGGCCACTTCTAAAGAAAGGTGATTGAGATAAGTCTACACTGAATTTTGATATTTTCAGTTTTGGATGATGATTGACATTTTGATGGAAAGAAGTCCAGCCGTGTTTATTTTACTGATGTTATGTCCATGAGTTTCCAGCTGACAGGCGACTCCTCGTGCCATTTGGTATTTCATTTCCACAACTTGAAGTGAGAAACCGGAGTTTTCCAGAGAACATGAAATTGCTTTTAAAGTAATAGACTACAGGCAGGAAGGTAAGCCCCAGTAGAAATGCTCAGATTCAAAAGTTAATAGACTAAGAGAATTCCTTGAACAGTAACATTCACAATGAAAATAATTCAAATGTTCCTCTTTTCTTTGATCTAAAGGATTTGAAAGATATGTCCTGTATTCAAGACAATTGGATTATTATTTCTAATTGCATGATTCTGCATATTGGGTAATTTACTTTGTTATAAAGAAGTGTTGTTGTTAGGCATTAATAAACACATTGCCGGGTATTTTAACTAAATTGAAACATTATTTGTGCATAATATGTGCATGGGTTTTCCGTTTACTTAAATTTTCTATCAAGTGACTTCATACAGATCAAGATATTTTAAATTTTCATTATCTGTGTATATTTTGGGGTATTGGGGGAGAAATAGCCTTGTCACCTCTATCGCAATGTGTCATATTATAACATAAGTGTAGGGTCAAATAAAAAAAAAAGAAAGATAGAATAAACTGTTCATTCAACTGTACTATTAAAGTGTCCACTTATTTTATAGAAATTATCAGCTAGCTACATTCAATTTAGTGTCTAGCTTTGTACAGCGCATTCTACTTTAAAATGATCTAAATTGAATGAAATTCATCTGTTGGACTGAATTATCCATGCCTGAGTTATTGAACATTGACCCTTTTTTCTGTTCTGGATCAGTAGCAAGGACAGAGCTAAACCCCATTATATTTTAAAACTAAGTTTAAACTGTATTATGTCTGAGTAACTAGGTTGTAAACACTTCAAAAGAGAGGTTACTATGTTTGGAAATAAATGTGCTAAGAAAGTAACTAGTCAAGGCTGAAAATAATTTAACAAACGAAAAAAAATATTTAAAAGCAATGTGCAGCAAGGTAGTTTCAATTAGAAAATCGTGATAGTACTTCTACTTATACCCACTTTTGAAATGATAGATGTGAGGGCTGTATGTAGTCAGATAAACTATGGTTAATTTTAGGAGGTAGGGAGGCACGGTGCCAGACATGTACTTGAAAACTGTCAACATGATTTGTACATCACTGATCACCTACTTTATGCATGATTTAACATTGCTGAACTTTTATTGGCAACTACTTCTA
This sequence comes from Lingula anatina, assembly GCF_001039355.2. The sequence goes on from NW_019773991.1 coordinate 14,231, forward strand.
TTTTTTACCTCTTTTTTGAACTAAGAACGGAAGAGAAGGGCATCTGTGTGACATTCTGCATGCTCTAGATTTGTTGAAGCTATAACAGCGCCTTCTGACGTATTGGGCTTCACTCTGATGACAGCCAAATTGCTGCTGTAGCAGTACTAATAGAACTGGTCAGCGAGATAAAGAACAGTGGCAGTACAAGGGATTTTCATTCCATCCAGCAGGGCAACTTGATAGGTAGGTTTTATGATGAAGGACTTTTTTTCATAATATTTCTTAATTTGAGAAATTTGCCCCATAAGTTCAAGAGACTAAGATTAGTTACCATAGCCAATACAAGATTTTTCACTTTGGTAATACTTTATATTTGAAACTTTTTTTCAAAACTACATCATTTGCTTTTAGTTTAAGAGAGCAGTTATTGTAATATAATGAGTTTCACAGCTAAAAAGTATTGGTATTTTATTTCATTGAACTTATTTTATTAATTTTAATATTAACATAATGTTACCTTAAGCTATCAGTTTTTTTTTCTGTAGATTTTTTAAGCTGTCCATGCTAGTTATTCTTTTCATATTTTTACAGAAACTCCTGCAGCCCTGTGTTTATGTAAGGTGTTCAGTGGAACAAATCCTCTTTTGCTGTACTGAACCGTAAACAAATGTGGAATCTTCTTTGAGGTGAATGAGTTTTGTTTTTAGGGATTTGCAAACTTAAGCAGTGACTTATGTAAGAAATTAATTGTATTTATGTAAATTGTATATCATGCCTTTAAACAAACACAACTTATTTTAAAATGGGCTATGTCTGTTTGTCTGTCTGTTTGATCTTGATTAACAGCTTTCCTAATTCAAGTGTAAGTTTACAGAATTGTTTTAAGTAACACTAGTAACAGTTGTGATACCCTTAAAGATTTTTAAAAAGATTATAGGTCACTGAAATTCTATATTGTTAATTTGTCACTACTTTTCATCAAAGAAATATACAACATTTTTGCAATTATGAAGTTTACAAGTATACTGTTTATCTGCTGAGCATCACAGTGATAATATGGCACACAGTTTATCCTTGGCATATAAATTCTGGATTAGCTGGATTTTCAAAATGACAGTGAACCAGACATTTTCATCTTGTGATATGCCAAGGTTTTCAGAACAGTGATAAGCTTCTGTCAGTTGCCTTGTTCGGAGCCAGTGCTGATATACAGGGATAAGGGTTTCAAGTTTTAGGGACGACAGGTTCAGATGGGTACGTGGAGTTGTTTCTTGAATAGTTTATAGGTGTTGAAAAGATATATTGTGTGAATCGATAAACTCGACTCAGGTATGACTAGCAGTATTTATAACTTGGTGTAAGAAATTCTTATGTGAATTTAAGCCAGTTGGAGCTGAGGTCAAATTAAATTCCCAGAATACTGGAGTGCATTGCTATTACGTATACATAGGGACTAATGCTAGTGCCATTGATTTACTTGTACCGATTCTCCATCAAGATTAGTGTGAGTGGCGGATTGATTGTGTAAATCTAGCCTTCACTTGATGTATGTTTTCAATAAGCATTTATCTTGTGGTCAATGGGCAACTCTGCATGAAGTGTTTAGATAACAGGCAAGTAGAAAGAAATATATAGCCAAAATGTAAACTGGTGCCTGATTTAGTGCAATTTTGGTGATGTCAAAGGGCAGAAACTAAAATAGATGAGCTGATTGATTGATTGGTTAATTCATACTGTAGTTAAGAAATGGTGAAATCTGCTGCAAACAGTTCGTCATTTTTATTCCTAGAACAGTATGTGTAACTAGTGACTGTTACCAACTCATTCATTCACAGTAAAGACAAGCATGATTTTGCAGTTTAATCTATGTGTTTGTGCCCAGAAAAAATTTTAGAAAATTATTTTGGGTTGGATTGTTTGAACTGTTTGAGCAACTATTGTAAAGAGCAGGTGATGTACATTGCACTAATACATTGAGATAGAAGATGTTTAAGGCACAACATACTGCATCTTCATTATTTGAAAGGGGGTCTTGGCAAAATAAAACATATTGAAAGTGAAATGATTAGAAAAAAATCTTATCAAGTATGTTTCATGAATTCAGTTCTGAACGGACTGCTTTTGAATGACATAGTCAATAATGTGTAAACAAAGGTGTACCATAATTCTCTTGAAATGCGTTGTGCAGGACTGAAAAAAATTGTTTCCCCCAAATATTGATCTTGATAATCTATCATTCGATTTTTTCTCAATGTTTTGTGAAGGGTATGCCTTGGTGTTAATGACAAAATTGGCAAAATTTCTGGGAAAAATCTGCCACATGCTGTATATATTTTCTTTGGAATATAATGTTTTATCATGAACGTGTGTCAAAACAGCAATTATGTAATGGAAACCTGTTCTAATGTTGAAATAAGAGTTTGAATCATAAGAAAAATGATCTGCTGTCCAAGGACACGGCACCAGTGACAGGAGTATATATAGCAGACTCATAGACAGAGGGTACAGGGGTGGGTGGAAAGAACCACCCTTTCTTTTGGCAAATAGGTCCACTCTGACTCAAAGTCAAGTTCTATACCATTTCTCAAGTTGGATCAGCCATAGGGGTATAAAGATCCACCTTTTCAGAAAAAAAATCTTGAAAATTGCTGGCTACAGGCCTGTCTTATCGCTGTTCAGCCAATTCTGTGAACATAGATCACTATTGATTTTGGTTTTGCAATCTTTACATGTAAAGTATTAGCAAAGCAATTCCTCTCTCATCCACAAATGTGACAGAAATGTTTTAGAAATAGAGATGGATTAATAACTGTTAACCATATCTTTATGCTGGTTACTGAGATGAGAGATCGTAAAGATGATGATTTAGACCAGGCAGAGTTGTTTATATCAAAATTGAATAATATTTATCGGTCTTAGTTCTGTACTTGTAATGTTGTACAAATCCAAGGCATGCTCAGATGTCCAAAGTGCTCTGTAAAATGTTCAGATGAAAGTGAGTGCAGAAAAAATCAAGGTTTTACAGCAAAGCCACTGCAAAATCTTGAAATTCAGAGTTCCCTTTGCTTGGTAAACTATAGCTCCTATTTCGGTAAAACAGGTTTTTCATTGTCTCCTGTGGAATGATGAAAAAAAAATAACACTTTGTCAAGCCTAAGTCAGTCACATCAAGACCTTTGGAGGAAAAGTCTAAACATGCCACACGTTTAGTTTCTTGGAAATGATATGATATATTTTCATAGTGAAAAGCCAGGAGAGTGTGCTTCACTGACAAATCTCTCTTCGGCTCACTTAGGGATTTCTGCTTACTCACACATATCTTTGCTCACTCACAAATATCTCCATTTACTTCCACACATCTCCAGATGTCTGATCATACTACAGTTGAACCCTGAACCCCAGTCTCAGTGTGTGTCATGTCTCCCCTTGTTTCTAACATACTCCTAAAATCACCAGATTTTCAGTATTCTACTCAGTGCCAGGATGATGCATGTTCATTCATTAGTACGTTTGGACTACCTAGTATAATAGTTTCAGGGTGCACACATTCATATCAGCAGTATACTTTAGCAGACCAGTCTGTACTGGTACATTTTGAGAGACTGACAATTTAATAGCCTGGCTGTTACGCAAAAGTCACACAATCCACTCTCTGATCAGTTATCAAATTGAACAAAGGTTTAATTTGTTCAGATAGATTGGTCGTTTAGAGCATGGAGGCTACATTAAGATGATCTTTACTTAACAGCCCAGTCTATTAACTTGCCAATTTCTGAAAATGTAACAGTATAGTCTATCTCAGTTAAGTAGACCACTCCATGTGTGAAGGGCCTAAAATGTTTGTTCTCATGTTTTTTTTTTCTGTTCATTGACGCAATTCTGCTTGCTCATATAATTATTGTACCACCAGCGTAGGCGCTGGCGGTACACATGGTTTTAGTCCTGACCCGTATGTTCCGCCGGCTCCTGCGGCTCTGCCGCCAAGTCACCATTACCGCTTCTCCTCCTAGACGGTAAGGGCCTCCATACCCATCTCTTGGATTCAGGTCACGTNATATCTCTGCTTACTCTCTGGCGTCCTGTCTGCCTGGAGGGTCAGTGCATTGGGAAGGGAAACAGATACTCTGAAAGGCTCCAGAGAAATGGAGCTGTCAGCAGATTTCTGCTTTAGGTAATGAATAATAACCAGTCTTAATTGATTTGAGGCATGCTCATCACGGGCAGACAGATACATGATGATATTAATAGTGAAAGCAGTGGTGGTAAATACGATTATGTTCCATGATGGAATAGCTCATTATTTTCAGTTTGCTTTGGGAAGTTTAGTTTATGTTTTGAGTATCACAGTATGTATACTTATCTATAAACCAGGCTTTATTAATTTTTGATCACCTTATCTCATAAGGTTCAGTCAATTTGAGAAATCTCTTTGCAGCATAAGCTTAAGTAGTGTTTAATCTTGTTTTCTTACCAGCTAATAGATGAACACATACTATATGCCACACTGCATTATAGAATTGATCAGTTTATACTACATTTGTCTATATTTAATTTTGTAATGGAAATAAGACATGTCCTAAATACCTCAAGGAAAGGTGAATTATTTCTTTTCTTTGCCTAAGTGGTTTAACTGCATATTGTTTGAATATGTTGATAATGTATACTTTGAATGTTTAGAAAGTAAAAGACTTTGAATCAACAATTAATGTCCTGTTGGATAAAGTTAGTTTTAATGACATCTTATATTCACAAATTAAGTTGATTACTTCAAGTGATTTCTGTACTCTTTATTATATTTGTCTTCAATTGTTTTGCACAAGATAAATATTTGGTTTGCCATCAAGCAAGATTTATTAAAATGCACTGAGAACTGAATTAGCTGTTTTTTTAATGTCCTGGAGACTTAGTTGTTTTGGCTGAAAGGAATAGCTCATGGAGATGAAATTGGAAAAAAAGTAAATTCTTAGTGCACTGGTAATGTGGCAATCATCCATCCATTTCCATATCCCTGATGACACAGATACTGTACATATTTCTGGATCATGGAGAACCTTTTTAGTTTTAGCTGTGATCCATTGTTTTTTAAATGAGGAAATATTTACTTCCCAATTTTAGGTAAATACTAGTATGAGATTCTGGTCTGTTGGTAATTGCCTTGTTTAAAATGCATTTTCAACCCTCTTTGGACAATTGGTATAGATTATCTTGCCTGAAAAATTGGCATTTTCGTAAAGAGAACAGTTCATTGAACTGTTCCCTGTAATCAGAATTGTTATCAAATTTATTCTGGAGGCTCTGAGTGTTTTTGTTCAATCTCATTTAAACTGACAGCCAGCTTGTCAGTTACTTTTACCCCACTTTCAGTTAGTGGTCAGCTTCAAGTCCTAAGAAATACAGTATCAAAACTCATGTTAAGTTAGTGCTTTAAAATAATTATTTTTCTTATAAATGAAACCCAATCGCAGTTTGAGGAATGCCAAGGCTTCTGAGATTTTGGCTTCGAATCATTTGTATATAAAATGTCTTTTCATGTCACGCAGGATTTTTTAAACTGCCTGCTAACTTGCATGTACACCCTAGCAATCCCATATTACTCACTGGGGGTAAATGGACTTCCCTTGTTCACTATCCTAGCTATGTTTCATGTAAGTTAGGGGACAAAGTCTTAAAGTGTCAAATTTTATTTCTATTAGTAAAGAATATTTGAGATTACCATTTGGCTTTTTTTTTTGTCCACCCATGTTTCTGTTGGCTCCCTGGTTACTGTTTTTTTAATTCCTACAGATATGATGTACCATATGGGTTGGAAGTCCTATTTTCCCAATTTTTTAAAAGATTAAAAATATTATNATGTCCACCCATGTTTCTGTTGGCTCCCTGGTTACTGTTTTTTTAATTCCTACAGATATGATGTACCATATGGGTTGGAAGTCCTATTTTCCCAATTTTTTAAAAGATTAAAAATATTATATCTTTCTTTTGGTAGATGACAATCTAAGCTCTCCTGGCTCTACAATTTTAACCCTGTAGAGCCTGTTATGGACAGTGATAGATTTTTCAGTTTAAAATAATTAGTGGAAGCTATGGGCTCTTTCCCAATGAAACTATTGTTCCTATATATACAGCTATGTACAGCTCTGCTGAATGCCTCCTCTTGTTTCTAACATACTCATAATATCACCAGCTTTTCTGTATTCTACTCAATGCCAAGAGGTGTTCTAATTGATTTGTTAATGTAATTGCATTTTGTGAGCATCCCCACAGAGTCGGATCCATCTACATAGAACTATAGTTCCATTGGGAGTGAGCCCTTTGCCAAATAAACTGAAAAAATTAAATGTGACATAGGGAAATTCATAAAGAAAATAAAGAGTTGATTTGTTAAATTCAAATTCACTGCAGTGACTGCTGTCATAAATGAACCTGTTTGAAATTTCAAGTGTTGACTCTCTACAGTTGGCAGAATAATAAGATACATAGATATTCTTTTGACACATTTAGGTAAAGGAAAGGCTCAACGAATTAAACTTTTTAAATATAAGAATTGACTTCTCATGCTGCTGAATCTTGCTGAAAGTGCATATAACCTTTCTGAGTAAAATGTATCAGTTTACTCTAAAAAGAAACAACGGAAGTCTCTGTATCAAATATTTAAGTGGTGTGTGACTCTATGTCCTTGGAAGCAATTTCGCTTTATAATCATCTCCATTTTCTTTGAAGGTCTACTGGGAAATGGTCGAATGTTGGTGGCTTACGGGTTGAAAAGTATGCTGTCTGCAAAGTGTCAGTTTCTGCTTACATAGTTGGAATGGTTTATTTCTGTCAAGAGAAAAAAGTATGGAAACTGAAAGAAAAAATGTTAACTGCTTCTTAAGGGTACTTTCAGGATTAGACAAAATCTCCAAAATGACTGTCTTTACATACATGTTTTGGATGATAGAAGAATCTTCAGTGTTTACTGACTAAATTAGATTGCATTTATATAAATGTCATTTTATGGATGATATAATAATTGCAATTATGGGATAAAAATTGCAAAATCAGTTAATCAAGACTCTCTTTAACTTGAGCACCCACAAACACCGATTTAATGCCAAATAAATGACACCATTGGAGTACTGAAAAACCCTGCCAGCGCTATTTTTTAAACATCACCATTCAGATTTTATTGTTAAAAAGGCAAAATAATGCCTTTCTTCAATGAATCATTGTAATTAGGGGCTCAGAACTCCATGACAAAAACATTTAAACCAAAATGACAGCACAGGATTGAAGCCCATAAATTTGTCAATATTTGTTATTAGATCTTGCTACGGAGTTATGCCCCATACTGATTGTTATTTCACCTCAAAATAAAATGCTGTTAAACTGATGTGCTTATGCTTATGCTTAACAATTTGAATGCTAATATTTAACATTTTGAATGGGATTTTTATTGGTTATAAAAAGCAAAATGATAGATGCATTATCGAATAATTGGATGAATGAAAATCCTCATTTACAGTATTTTGATGATAATTAACCCTTTTTTGTACCCTTAAAGTGTTTTTTCTCAAGGATAAAAATTGTCCCAGGTTGCCATCCCCTAAGGACTTGTTAATTGAGATGAGCATATTTGTTCATTTTCATTTTATAGACTGTCAAAAAGTTAGATAACCAAAGGAAATGCGAAGATCCATTTGGAAGCAATTTCCTGTAGTATAATGAAACACAACTAGAAACAATTTGGAACTTTACCAACAATATGTATGTACAGTATGTAAATATGTATACATTTTACACATACATGGCTAGAGATAAGGATTTTCTAAGTATTGACAAACTCTTCCTCCTGTATCAATTCGGCAGTTAGAATGTGGTATCAGAAAACACTGATTGGTGCCACGTGCCTGTATAGATAAGTCATTATACAGACCATTAAATTTAAAGTTCAAGGAGGCAAAGTAGTGACCCTTTTAATTGGGGTGGAGTTGGGCTTTGGTGAACATTTTTTAAATCTCAGAAATTTGGGCTCTGGCACTCTTCTGCAACATATCCAGGACATGGACAAAATTACAAATTGACTAGAAATGCGGCATCTTCCTTTAAAGACATCTGCGTTTGAGTAGACATTCACCCATTGTCTCCGATAAGCGATATGTTCACTACCTGTGTGGGAGGTCACGTGATCTGAATGCAGATGGTTTCACCAAGAGCTCGCACTAATCCTTTGATCTTGCGCTGTGTTTCTAGTCCTTTCATTATTATGTCCAAGTCTAGGACAACAAGTATAACGGCATAAAAAAAAATTGACTGTAGATAGATTTATGTACCTGGGTATTTATTTCATGTACCACAGTGTTTCGAAAAGGAAAATATACAATGAAAAAGCTTTCAGGGGAATAAGGAAGCAACGATTTTCCTTTATGCTTGGTAATCGCATTCATGTATCTGTGTGCTTTTCCCATTTCAGTATCATCGAAACTGAAATTTGATGCTGGTTAATTGCGAGTTAAAATTATAGGTTTTCATGTTGTTTTTTTTCATACACGACAACTATTCAGGCTATTTATAATGGAAAATTCAGAGTTCTCATCTTCCCTACCATTCTGTTTATGTAGCTACTAATTAAGTAAACATTTATTGCTGCCACTGATAAACTAGACAGCAAAGCTGGGAAATATACAGACACTAAAAAAAATACAAAAAGAATTGTGTATATTTGGAAGGAACCTGCATCCATTTTTACTGAACAAAGCCAGGTAAAGGTAAAAGATGTGGTTTGGCAGTTATAGGGTGAACAATAGATGTGTCAGCCAGTGACAAACTGGCAGCAATGACAACACAGACAGACAAAGACATATAGTCTCTGCATCTACATATTATATGAATAAATGGTTAACGTCATGATTGATGAAAAAAACTTAAAGTTTTGTATCTCTCTCATCCCTTCCACTAAATGTACTAAAAAGATTAATCTCATAAAGTGATAATGCTTATTGAATTTTGATCACTGGAGAGGGTGGAAAGCTAGGCTCAAGAATGCACAGCAAGCTAACTGAGATAAAAATGTTTGCAAAACAGCATTTTTAGTCAAACATTTTGATTTCAAACATGTATTCATTTCTTTTTTCCCACACCTCTGTATAACTGTTGTAACTGTCATACTATAGAATGGCTCATTTAGAGTAGGGAATTCCTGTCAAAATGCTTATGATGATTTGCAATTTTGCAGTGCTCAAGAAAGAAGTGCGGTATGCAACTTAATTTTTTAAAGAATTTTAAAGAAGTTTTTTAAAGTAAGTATTGAAACCAAACTATTTTATAACTTCTTTCTTCAAATGAAAGAATAAAAGTTCAGCAAGATGGGACAGTTTTTATGACAATGTAATGCAAGAGATAATAAGACAGTATTTTTTTTTATTGAACCATTGAACCAGTCTCTTTGGCAGAGAGTTCAGAAAGTAAAATGACTTCCTCATGGGAGCTGAGACTACATGTATGAATGAAAACAGTTGTTGATAGGTGTCCTAAATGCTCTGATATATGTTTAACAAAAAGGATTGAAAAGGAGACGCCTGTATTCTGGAGTTCAATATTGGGTGTGATGTACTGGCAGGAATGTGTTATGTTACAAGTGAAAACAATTTAAATGTAAAAGATATACAGTTTATACAACAGAGTCCAAGCTTTGTGAACCATTTAGAGCAAAAAGAAGCATGTCTAATGTTAAAAAGAAATTAAAGGCTTATACTTCCTACAGAGGTTCAAATGTGTCACCATTTTCTGATGGTATTAGGGCAATATTGATTATGTAGTAAATGGAATGGCTCCACTGATATTGTTTGAAAGAAATTTAACAATTCCTTAACTTATACTATATAAGTTAACATAAGTTCTGAAAAGTCAAAGAAAGCTGAGTGCAAAATATTTCATATTTTCATAATCTCTTTTTTTTTTGCACGTGAATATCTGCTGATATATATAACCCAAGTTTCCATCCGTTCATTATATTTAGTGTCAAGAGTTACATGTAGATAAACAGCCATTGGACTGTGTTCATAACTTAGTACATAACTGAGCACTTTCTTTTGGTGGTTGATCCTCCAGAGGCAGACTCAGCTACAGATCTCAAATGTACGTATATATATCGCAAAATATATCACTGTTGGGGTTGCTCCAGTTGCTGCCTTCCTCCAAGCACTTGTTGCATCTAATTTGGCAGCTCAATCTTGTCTTGTCAACTTTGAAATGAAACTTTGACTGACTAACAGTTCTAGACCCATTTCAAGCTCGGTCCTTTGGGATTTTACCATCGTCCATATGGCAAACATGGCACAGCCAATCCCAGGCTGCATTGTTCAATAAGGGTGAGCATCAATGAAATACCTACCATCCTAAGAACATAATTTGGTTTTGGTGACCTAGTCAGTTTATAAAATAGGTAGGAACGGACAGAAGCACCTCAAGTGGAAGGTATTCAGGTGCTTCTCCTGCGTAGTGGAGATGGTCCAGCAAGGATTCACTTTTAAACAGAACAGTGCTCACAGTGCATGCATGATACACAGTAATTTTGATCTGGGTGGTGAGTCTGGCATTATCACAGACACGAGACAATATACTGGCCATGTTTGTCACCACCTTTCTGATTCTCCCCCCCCCTCAACACCCACCCACCCCCCTCAACACCCACCCACCCCCATCCCCTGGGTTCTGTATCCAGCAAGATGTTGTCAGTGATAAGCAATGTGAAGGTTTGATAGGTAAAATGGAAATGACATACAGGTGAAACTCTGTGGCCATGCTGCATTACTTTTGTTTAGCGTCTTCAGAGGCTGAGGTCGTAACACGTAATTAAGAACTGGCCCAGAAAAACATGAGGATCTACATCATTTTGCACTGACTTATTTTTTTCTTACAATTGTTTATAGTTTTATGAATATCACCATTTTGTAACAAGAATTTTTGAAACATGACAGAAAACATGCATGTAAAACATCAGGTTCAACTTATGTCCAAAGTGTTCCTTAATGAAATAACACTTTCTTGCTTATTTATTCAACAACACTTTCAGCTTAGATTTTTGCTTTTTAAGATTGCCAGCTAATGCATATATATTTATGTGAAGCAAATTACAACTTTTCAAAAGCAGTGTAAATAATTTGGCTGAATTGGAATCCCTGAAGACAAGCAGAGCAAGGACCTCTAGTTTAACGCACCAGGCAAACTGAGTAACTGAGTAAATCTGACAGGTAATCTCGTAATACCTGATGTGAAATTACATTGTTTCGTTCCTGCTCCAACGATCAGTGTTTTCTCAGTGGATGCTTTCAGAACCCTGGTGGCTGGAACATTTTCAGTGGTCGCACGTCAGTTTAATTTCTTTCCCAGCGAGAGAGAGAGAGAAAGAGAGAGACAGAGATCCTATGTGCATGGATGCCATATGAAAGGTGCCATGGTACCGAGAGCTCACTGAGTTTATTGGCAAGCCTGGAGATGAATGGTCACCAGTGATTTATGTGGTCTGCTGTATGCCTGTAGAGGATCATTATGGTCAATTTTCTTTCACTTTCTTACACGTCAATGTCAGTTGATTAATTCCAAGAAACAAATGACTGTGTCATTAAGAAGTGAGGAACAATATAGGTATTACAAGTAGGGGTCCTTTTTTTTCTTCAATTTCCTTTGTATTTGATGTACAGTAGACTCATGTTAAACTTATAAAAAAGCTGATATTGCAACAAAAGCTATTCCTGAGGAGGACATAAATTACATGGTGAAAGGAGCTTTAAACAAAGGAATTCTGGAGAAGAACAATTTTATAAACAGTGTTGAGAATCTATAGATCTTATGGCCGATGAAGTTTATTATTATATGTAAGTAATATTTAGTGAACTATTTGACTGTGTTTAAATCTATACTATGTAAGGGAATACAGTGATGTTAGGGTTGGATATCAACAGTAGTGTGCTAAAAGTACTCCAACATTTCAACCAAATGTCACTGGTAGAGTGGATAATTGTTTGTTTTTAAGAATGGCTAGGAATGGGTGGTTGAAATAAGGCAATAAAAAGTGCATTTACACATAATACTGAAATTTAATAAGTCAGTTCAGTCTTTGATTTATTTTTTTATTATTATAATTTCTCTTATTTGATATATCACAAGGAATAAGATCATTCACTCTTTAGGGGATTGAATGCTCCCCGATTCATAAACAAACACAGTACTAGTAGTATTATGCATGTTGCTGCCTTTGTTAATTAAGTGATATCTGGTTAGTAATAAAGAGTTTCAGCTAAGTAATCATTAACACATTTGTTATTGGCTTCAGTTAATGAAGACTGGCTTGTTTAACAGATGTAAAAGTGTTATGATTCACAGACAATTAGTACAGCTTTATATATGACAGATATAGTATTGAATAAGCTATAATTATAATTTGATAGATTGTCTGAGTGAATTTTATAATTAACAAGCACAAGCAGCTAACTGGTCATTAAAAGAGCACTTGCTAATCTCTCATGTTATCTTCATGAGATTTTATTGCTGTGGCTACTCTGTGAATTTAGCCTTTCGTAGGATTGAGCAGCTCAAAAATGATATTGATGACATATTCATTTAGTCAAAGTAATCAAATGTACTGTACCTCCCTTTTATTTTACACAAATTATGCCCACATGCTGTTGAATATGGACTTATTGGAGCACTATCAATCAGCATGGTAAGCAAATCATTGTTCATTTCTCAATACTACTGGGCTATGATTGATGGGTATTGGCTAGCCACACAATAAAGTTCAACTCACCTCATTAAAGGATTGTTAACACCACTTTCTAGTACACGGACATCTAAGCCAGAAAAGGTGTGGCACTTTGAAAGAAAACAAGGTTTGCAAGTATGTTGTAAGTCATGTTTTGGGTAAAACAGAAATAAACGTGTGTGGTATAAGGTAATTTACATAGCAGGTAGTTACAGGTGAACAGTATATCAGGAAGAGTTCAGTGTCAGGTAGAGTTCAGGTAGTTATAAGTGACAGGTAAGTTGTATACCTACTTAATGTAAAGATAAGTAACACAGGTATCATGAACAATATGGGCAAGAAAGATTGATGTAGATAAAAGGACCATATTTTTGTAGTGTTGAGATCAGGATGTGTATTATGGAAAAGGAGAACGTGCAGGAATGAGGAAAACCAGATGATAACTCTTTCCAAAAATAGGTGAAAATCTGGACCACTTAATTTGGCATTACATCATTTGATTCCACCCACAGTTTCAGAGAGCATTGGAAACTTGCCTCTCGCCTGTCAACAGGATGCTGGAAATGGCAGAGGCTTGATAGGAGAGAGGTGAGTTTCAATGTCCTAGGAAAAAGTCTTCTCTAAAGAGTAAAGCAATTTTTCCATAGCTGACCCAGCTAGTTATATTTCAGCCAGTAGCACTATGCCTAAATTATGCACTAAATTTGATTGTAATGTGTAAGGGTATTTAAAGCTTTGTGATCGTAATTGCAATACACATTACGCTTTTCAAATTCCATAGATAAAACAACCAGAAGACAAGATTAAAAAAAAAAAAAAAATTCTTAAAGTGTTGGTCGAATGATATCTTCTCAACTATCAAATAAATTAATCATATGATAAATAACCTGCAGAGATTCAGGACATTACATTTGTTGTATGCACTCAGAGACCAGAAGGATGATCTATAGGTACCGTTAGATGAGTGATGTTCGTGTCCTGATCTAATGAGATCTTTAGAAAAGGACCATATCATATTATATACAGTATATATTTGTCATACATAAATCAATGAGGTGTCCATGACACGCACGAGTGCTTAGCACAAGTTGATGCCATGTAGGACACAGTGCTAATGAGTGGTGTATCTGACTTCTATTACAGCAGAAGATAGAGCAAAAAACGTAACTCTCATTTATAGGTGATATGTGTGTATGTAAGATGCACTACAGCTGGATCTTTTGTAACTAACATCCGTTGTGGTATAAAGGAAATGGGATTGTGTAATTTAATTATTTATTGACAAATTTGTTACTGACTATTTAAAGGATGTGGCTGACAATTTTTTTTTTTTTTTTGCAAAATGGTTAATGCCTGACAAATGGTTAGTTCCTGTCTCCAAGGCCTTGCAGTTTCTTCAACCCCGTGTGACTTACAGAAAATGGCTTTTGCCATTCAGTTATTGTCTATTCCTTTAAAAAAAA
>NW_019773992.1:6459-35640 GCF_001039355.2 Lingula anatina
TGTTGTCGATGACCCCCCCCCCTAACTGCCCCCCCCCCCCATAATGTTTTAAGCACCCAAGTAGTCAGAATAAAGAAACACAACTTCAAATCCATGCATGAGGATAAAACTAAGCTTTAGACATATTGCTATTTACTTGCCTTGCATAGGGAAAGAGACCTAATAATGTTCAACCATTCACCCACCTCAAATTCATCTATACTAACAATGCCCGTATTAGTGGGGTGGCGTTGGGTAAAAAAATGGACAAATCGTGACACCGTGGATGGGGTGTGCGCAATACTATCTACGACCTAGTATAGAGGCCCATTTTTTTTTTTTTTTTTCAAATAAAATGTTGTAATTTTTCGATCGACAAAATCGTGGAATATGCTGAGGCCACGAATCCATATGATTTCGTACAACCCCACCTACCGCGCAGTGTACGAGCACCGTATGTGGATATCACAACACTCGTGTAGGGAATACTGTACATGTACTTTGTAATCTAAGGGTGCTTTTCCAGAGATTTAGATCGATCTAAAGATTAAGTTTTAGAACGACCTAACTCCCTGGGGGTTCACGCTTAATTGCAGCCAGCCGAGCGGGCACCATAGTTAATTACCCCCTTACAGCTTTTAGTAGGCGGGACAGATGCTTAAGCAGGCCAAGCTGACAGTAATCTAGTGAGACTCCCCACAGGGATACATCGATCTAAAAATCTATGGAAATAGGGTGTAAGCTTTAGAAACACAGAGGGGGTCAAAAACATAACCATTGTATTCAATATCGTTTCTGTTTTCGGACAGAACGTCATAATAACAAAACATTCGTTGAAAGGGAGTTTTTGTTAGAATGTTCCGTCATCGATTCTGTAAAGATTTATGCAAATGTCGGTTGACGACAAGCCACAGGGGAAAGCCAGCACGTTATATCAAACTGATCTGTCATTGTCTAAGAGTTCCCAAACTCAGTAGAAGTGAACGCAACTCCTGCAGTCCCAGTGCTGTCAGGACAGGCGATTGTATCTGACAAGGTGAGTGGCTCCGTGCTTATGGAGTGCTGAATGGAAGAAAAGTGTCGATTATTACGCGTTGCTGGATATGTATTTTATCAGTCTGTGTATTTTTGCCTCTGAAACCTATTTTTCAGTAATTTCAGCTTAATAGGCCCTTATGCTAGGCTGCATCATAGCTTACTGTAGGTCGCCAAACAGGCAAATAAACAGCTACGTTTATAAGTGGCTTAAATTTAAGGTGAACGCATGGTCAGACGTGGGATAACAATGTCTAAACCTTGATTATCCCTCACTTAACTTCTAGTTGGATTACTTAAACAATGAGAGTTCAGTGCATAGACCTCTGTTATTAAAGATACATACAAAGTCATTTTTTTGTCACAAAAACCAACTAAATGCCAGCATATAGTTTCAAATAGTATAACTAAGAGAATTACCAAAAGACATTGTTTAATTTTACCCGAAAATGATGTTTGAACAGTTTTTTGTTTTGGCATTCTAAGCTGTATGTCAATGGGGCTGGAAAGTAGGTCACGGAAGTAGGTTAAATTTACAACCATAAATTTAAAGAAAGGAGCAGTCTAAAGGTATTTTATGGCTGATCGAGTGATCTATTCAGTTTATCCCTTTGCATGTCAAATTTATTTGAGTCATATAAGAATCTAGTAGAAGTGGTTTACATGTGTTACTGGGAATCCACAATCCACCGATGCTCGGTTCGTATGTACCTTTAAAATGATCGAATTATTTATACCCCGTCTATATTATACTCAGGTTTCAAGCACAATTGACTTTAGATGCGTTCATTGCGAAGATGATTTTTTGTTATTGGTCCTACTAGATATTTCGATCCACTTTTCAACATTCCATTCTTTGATTATTAGTGAGGCTCAAGGCCTGGTCACACCTACAGAACGCACGAGGTACGCATGCATTGCGCTTGAAAATAAGCCAATTGCTGTTGTGCGTCGAACTTTTGACAGAATTTGTCAGAAAATTTGCGAGTTAATAGCGAATACATAGCGTTTTGTTTGCGTATTTTGCGCATGAAGGGCGCATGAAGATCGAATATAGAACGCACGCGAAAAAAAATCCAACGAATGCACAACGGGTTTTTGGCGCAAGGAACGAATGACCCGCGCATTCAGCAGACATTAAGCGAACAGATAACGTTACTCAGTCAGCAGCAATCACGTGATTCGTTTTCTATATATATAAAAAACTGCAGATTATGTAAAAAGCAACCAGTGAAGTTTGTTTTCTTGGATACACGTTTACCGTTTTATTCATTGATATAATCTGTCAATGTAAGTGATTTCCAATTATAACCGTACATTGTTTTTAGATAATTTATATAAAAATCGAGCTATACAAAATATAAAAATTGAGACCATCTAAGAAAATAAAATTTAAACCTGATTATAACTATAATTACAGTAACATCACATGTGCATAATGTTTTTTGTACCACTGTGTATCATTAAATGTCTTGTTTAGTCTACGCTTAAATGGTCATTTCAAAGGGAAGAAAGAGGTGGTCTAAACAAACCTGTCTTGCCATGGAACAGATCCGGCTTCAGAGTTAACCCAGTGTTTGATGAGATTTCTCCGATTCCCCTTCCTTGCTGGACGTACGCGTGTTGCTAACCAGTGACGATGCGGGTGTCCTCTAGATTTCGGCAATTTCTCCACTCACCAGCAGCAAACTTTTTTGACCTAGGTTCTCGGAAACGCCAAGCTGCTGTCTCTGCAGTGAATGCCGGGTCCTCATAAGGTTGGGAGGATGATGCAATCTTTTTGATGGCCTTGGACTGCTGCTGCAATGGCCTAAATTGAACTTGGTGGAGTGCAAGTTAGTTCCATGACGTTATGAGAATGTTGGAGAACTGCAGTTTCGTATTCTAATCGCAGCCTGTCAAGATCTTCCATATTATGCAGCGGTTATTCAGCAAAAGTAATGTGGATACAGAGGTCCCATTTATCTATACACCATGGATACACGCTAGGCTCAGGACACGCATGCTCGGGACATGCTAGGAAAACGACAGGGGCGCGCAACAATAACGCTGGCTGCATGATAGAGTCGTTCAACGTTCGTTCTGGTTCGTTAAAGATTCGTTTAGCACCCGTTAATAGTCGCTGCATGTTCGCTACACATGCGTTGGAAGCATGCTGTGTGCTCGCTACGCCAAAGCCAAGAAATTTGAAAGGAACACCTAGCGTTTATGCAGCGTCTGATTAACACTGGTCCAGCGGCCTCTGCGAATGCCGATCGACCTTTTGACGTGTAAGTTCATGCGTCGAGCTAAACGCACATTTTTGTGCATGCACAAAAACTCAGACGCACAAGAGCGAATGAAAACGAATGCATAACTGTCGCCCGGCGCGTTTGACGAATGCAGACGCAAAACAGCGCACTGGCCAAAACTGCCAAAATTGCCAATTTTCTTTTAGCGCGTCGGCCGTGCGCCGACCCTGCGTCGTGTAGGTGTGACCGGGGTATCACAGAAGTGGCATACGTGTTATTGCCAAATCTCAGCAATACTTATGTTGTTTTCCCCTCTCTTCTCTACCCTGTAGTTTTTAAAAGTCTATAATTACCACAATTCTTTAGGATTGCTTTTTTTCAGAAACCAGTAGTTTATTTGGAATAGTAGATTTGCACTCATTCTTTCTTTGCTTTACTAGTTGTCTCTATTTCTTTGTGGTTACTTGTAAGGTTTACGAAACGTAGCTGTTGTATGTTCTGATGGAAGTTGATATGTATACTAGTGTTACTCATAAATGTCCACTATACATGGTCACGTAACTTCATTGTGACTGATGTGTTGGGTCTAAAGTCCTCAGGGAGACTTCCACCTTATTGTGTAGAAAAAATTGAGCCTGGAATTGCGTGTTTTTTTGTTTTTGTTTTGTTTTGTTTTTGTTTTTTTTTTTACGCTAATGCCGTTCATTGTTCTAAGCGGAGATACGTTTGCAGCATTTTCAGTGATATTTGTTAATTTATCAAAGACAGTTTTTAATCCCTCTTTAGATGACGGAAAGTGTGTATACTTTCAAGAGCCTTCACAAATTTCTCAGTGGAATTATTTTCCCAAATGTAGCGGTCTAACTGTGTAGATACTGTGAGGTGACTGTTAATCATTCAAAATATGACACGAAGGAGCACTATTATCTACTTATATCTTAATTATATTTTCAGCAGTCTGCTTTGGCAAGTCATAAATAGTTTTTTTTCCCAGGATGTTTTGAGGGCCCTTTCTTCTGACGTCCACTCGGAAAAATCCTAGATATTCGAAAAAATAACTAATAATAACATTTGTATTATATACGTAGACATCATTAAATTATGCAATGAACTTAATGCAATCTGTCACTGTTGTTATATGGTCGAAATAATGATACAAAGTTACAATATTAAACTTAATATAAAAATAACATCAATATCCCAGGCCACGTACTCATGAAAGAATGTGTATTGACTACAATAAAGTTAATATTAATTGGCTGTAAAACTGCCATGATTCTTACTTAAACGGAATATGCAAAACTTTCATTGTAGTCTACCAGGGGTGCTTCACAACGTTTTATTGTACCTCTTAATACTAAATCGATCTTTCTTATTTAGTATCTGCCCAGTATTGACTCTTGCCAGTATAATATTGACATCTTTTGTATGTGGTGAATTATTAAATACGGAAAAAATCGCCTTCTAAATCATATACATTAGTTGATATGGACCTGTCGGATATCAGTTTCTGATAAAACCATTTTTCTGTTGATTTCTATTGACGTTATTGCACAGCAAAGCGGTAATTAGAGGGGATATTTTTGCGCTCCATGTTGAACATGAAAGGGAGTTTATCATGTGTCCTTTCACACATTAATCACTCATTTATATTTAGGTCCATTAATATATTTGATTTTATGCGATTATAAATACGCGACAGAAGGAATGTTTGTCCAGGTATAACGTAACTTACATTAGTCTAGCAATTATAATAATAAAAAAAAATGGAAATGGAGAACTAGTCAAAATAGAAACCCTGGTTCTCCACTCTGTAAGAAAATGACATAACTGAAGATTCTTTTGAGAAACATTTTTTTTTCAATTCGAATTTTGTTTTGATATATGACAAAAGGGAAGGGAAGATCGGCTGAATTTTTCTTTTAAAACGGGTATACGGGTAACATATAAAATTTGGAGACGAGAAATATATAATTTAGAGCCTTGGAATTCGTATTGGATACTTGAAATTTATATTTTAATCAGAGAGTGAAATTATTTTATTATTATTATTATTGTTTTAATTAATTTTTTATTATATATATATATATATATATATATATATATATATATATATATATATATATATATATATATATATATATATATATATATATATCAGTCTGTGTTTAGACTTTGTTCTATTTAGAATCAGTTTTTTCATCGTATATTGTTGTTCCTTCTGGTAGTTCTGAATTCTGGATAGTTTTATTGACATAATTTCTGGATTCAAGCGGACAAAAATATTTTGTAGGCTTCTTTCCTTCCTCAATCCATCTGCATTTTCATCACACGAGGACTCCTTTTAGTTTTTCTTGTCTGATATTTTTCAATGCGTCCTTCTTAGCCTACAGTTCGTCCAAAGAATTTTCCTTTGGGTGATTAATTTCCATTACGTGAATTTCTCTTTAAAAAATGGCATAGTAATTTTTCCACTGACATAATTTTTGTTGTTTGACGTTTTATTATTATCATTATTATTATCATTATTATTATTATTATTATTATTATTGCAATATCTAAGCCATCCACAAAAACACCAATTAAGTTCCATCCATTATAAGCAAGAAAGTGTTGTGTAAGAACACATTCAAATTTTTTATGAAAAACACAGCAGAACTGCATTTTCATAAAAAGTAATGCAAAACCTTCGTTTACAGGCATTAAAATAGACTTGAGGTGGAGTACAAAATGTGTCAGTAAAATAAATAACTATACCACTAATTTTGTAGTATTAATAACGTGCTAATATTAACACCAAAAAGGGTTGTTATTTTTAAAGTTCCGTCACAAACATAGGCTAAAATCTTCGTGAATACAAAAATACCCGTACTAGCAAGGCATGGGTTTAAAATTGTTCAATGATTTACACAGAAAGCCACTATTATCATTTTCTTTCACCAGACTTTGCTACAAAACCACACAACAGATTGATTCTGGCGAGATGAGTAAGTTGGTACACTTGAAATGTCGGAATAGTTATTGTCACTGCGCTTATTTGAATTGTCAACTTTATCTGCCGAACTTAAACAAGGAACCTGAAACATCAGCACTGGGCAGTGATATGATTATATTTTACTAATTGCATTGTACTATAACAGCATGCCCACGAGGTGCGACGATTACCACAGTAACACAGTTGTATGGACCTTTGGACCCTATAAAACTGAATCCATGGCAAGGTGTACATGTTTGAACTAATTTTGCTGTAAATTACTGCACACACACACACACACACAGGCACACACTTTGAAATGTATGATATTAGCTTTAGTCTAGCTTAGAAAAGGTAGGGAGTTTATAATATACTACACAATTGCTAGTATGTTTATGAACACAGTGATGTCGGTAGAGGTACAGTGAAGCACATAAAAATGTTATAAACAATACCAATCCTAGCATTATACAGTGTTTTTAATATAGATTTGTAGGTGCTGCACACTCTTCTGTGGCTGTTCAGATAAATACGATGAGGATACATCCAACTTATTGTGCTTTGCCAAAGATCACACTGGCTCAATTATCACCCGGGCGGTCTCTCTCCAAAAGTTGCCAGTCCGTCGGTCTGGCCATTTTCTGGCCTCTAAAAGAATTGTATATCAATATGCACGTTCATATTAAGCAGATTTGGTTGAAATAAAACGAAAACAATGAGGCTAACCCTTCAAAAAATCGTCACTCTCAACAAATGAACGAAAACCGAAAGCACATGCTTATTCACCATTTCCCGTCATGCCTTGAGCAAAGCCCTTCACCGCCTTCACTGTGTTATGAAACGTCTTATACAAACCCGCAAGAAAATGCAGTAGTATCGAAGTAGCAAAGAAGCATTAACGCAGTAGTGGTGTGGAGCATATTTGCAGTAGAAATGCAGTATAGCCTACTGCAATTCTACTCCAAAAATTACATAGGGTTGTACAGAGAAGGAGCATTAATGCAGTAGATTAGCAGCATGATAGAAGCATGTTTCAAATATGCTAATTAGCTCCCACATCGAAGCAGATTTGAAGCATGTTTGCAGTATGATTGCAGTAGTCTACTGCGCTGGAGTATCTACTTCGTTTTCGTGCGGGAAGTATCAAACGCGACATTTATATGCAAGTGACGAGACAAGTTTAAGTTTTGCTTCTTAGAACTTAAAAACAAAAATCATGAAAAAGAATATTTTGTTGCATACTAACGTCTTCTCGTCTCTTCTTGTATTGAATTGAAAAGAGTGACCTACATTTGGTACAAAACACGTGGTCCCAAAACGAAGTCTAAGTAAACTTACCGCCAAATTATGAAAGTGAACACCTTCCAGAACTTCACAAGACAAAATCTATTCACATAACAGGCTGACTACTGAATATTTATTTGTTTAAAAATCTACGTGCTCTAGTAACAAAGACCGTTCCTAAAATAGAAACTACACAAGTAGGCCTACTGGGTACAACAGCCAGATTGGACTGGATAAATGCATCTAGTTTGTTGTCAAGGCAACATACTGCCTGTCAATCAAATGTGTTGCACACTATCTCCTCACAACCATTTGAAATTGGAAAGTAAAACTTTGGGACTGAAGATCTTGTTGAAATGTTTATTTGCATAACCTGAAATTTTGTTAGATATTCTATTTAATGACTCTTGCACCACCTGTGTTATTTACAGTTCAAAATTTAGTGCTGAAATTTGATAAATTAGCAATGCTATCATATACCAGTGTGGTTTTGATATAAGGAAGAAAATAAGACACGTCAAAGACACGTCACATTTATGACCACCTGTCCAAAGGACAGTTGCTCATTAAAGTTAGAGTCTAGCCCTGCAAAAGGAAAATTATCAGTTGTGCCATCATGGTTAATTTGTGATGAGACTGATAGTAAAAAGGTCAATCGTTTTTGCAAGACCTATCGAAGTGCATTTGCACCATTGGTTTCAAGGCAACAACCAGAAAGATTTCATAAGTATGCCCATGGAGCATTTGTAACAAGCGGGCCATGCAACTAGACTCTGATTATGGCAGTCACAGTGAATCAGACTTTTCCGGTTTGGGTTCAGAGCATAACGTTTCAGATGCTGACAGTGAAGAATCTACTTGAATAAATCCACTTTGGGACTAAGAGTCCCTGTTTCAATATTGCTCTTGTCTGCAATTGGTTTAATCAGGTAATTTTCCAAAAAAAAAAAAAAAAATCAGGACTGGTAACTTTTGGTCAAGGCTGTCTACTTTTCAAGTTGCCAGCCTTGCTGTCCGGCTTCAAAATTATACGAATTTTATACCCTGATAAACGGTGTTTTTAATTCCAGATACAATGTCTGACATGATTAGTGGTGTGAATATGCACATTTTATACGATTTAGTCAGATGTATAACATGTGCACCCTCAAATCCAATGTTTCACTGTAATTTCCACATATTCTCTGTATGTAAAACACATTTTATTAAATTAAAAAGACTCCAAATGCCACACAATTAGCATTTTGATGTGCTCATTAAAGGACACGTGCCTTATAGCGTGTGCGTCTACCGTGTACTGCAATTATCTCCTGTGGACGGGGCGAAAAACCTTCAACACGGGTAACAACTCTGTTTTGTGGGATATTGCCCCATTCTTTTTAAACAGCTTGGGGGAGTTGGTCTACGTTGTTATGGGGTTAGTTCTTCCCTGCATTGCCTGTAGGCTACATCATAACTGCACACTTGCTCACACCTCTCGCCTGGCAAGTGATTTGTTGTAGAAACACAATGCTCTAAGGATGGAACCACCATCTTTGAGCCCTGATATTATCCTTATTATTCAACGATGACATGAATTGTAGTGTGTAATGCAGAGGAGAACCAACCCCATAAAAACGAAGTTCAACTCCCCCAAGCTCTTTAAGAAAAATGGGACAATATTCCACAAAACAGAATTGTTACATGTGTTGACGACTTGTCACAGGAGATAATTGCAGTACAGGAGATAATTGCAGAACGTGCTAGATGCTCACACTATTAGGCACGTGCCCTTTAACGAACACACCCTAATGCTAATTGTGTGTGGATTTAGTGACATTTGATTACGTCTTTTTAATTTGATAGACATTTTTTACATCTGTAGGAATCACAGTGAAACATTGAATTTGAGGGGGTACCTCTTCAAAATTTTACTAAATGGTATAAAATGTGTATATTCTCACCACCATTTTGTATTTGTTTAACTATTAATCATGTTAGACACGATATATGGAATAAAACGCATTATTTCTAACAATTTAAAGCAGCGAGGTGATCATTTGTACATAAAAGTACATGGAAATGGGGGTGGGGCAACACTTTGACATATGATGTATGACCACTACTTTTATTTAAGAGACTATGTCTGAAATTTTACCAGAAGGAAGAGACTTTATGTGATTTCATAGACTGAGCATATCTTTCTAATTATGGTTCTTTAGAAAGGCATCTTAACTGATATCAACAAGGATTTCTGAATTAAAATTCAATTCAATTCATTTTTTAACTGAAATAATCATGAATTTATATTATGATAGTGGAAAAATGCCTTAACTCCAGGAATAAGGTGGACAGTTTCATATGACTGGCAAGAATCCTCTTAATTGATTAACGTTGGGCAAACGTTGGCCAAAAACGTTTAGTCGACCGTTGGTCAA
The DNA here is from genome assembly GCF_001039355.2 of Lingula anatina. The sequence continues at coordinate 16,380 of NW_019773992.1, forward strand.
AGTGAGTACTTAGATTGAAACCAAAGGCAACGCTGGGGCAACGTTGGACAACGTGTGCATGCTATCTGGGTTAGAATCCATCATGCACACTAATACATTTGTAACAAAAAAAAAAAAATGTTTCCTGCCGAAGTTGAAATTAATGTGAAGCATATGATAAAGTAATCCCGTTCTGACAAAATCTTCTTACAGAGTCACTTTTCTACTACTCCATCAGACCATGTATCTACTCCACCAGGCTGTGTTGAATGGTGATACTGCCGAGGTGAGACGACTGCTGTGGGATGGGAGATATGATGTCAACTACAAGGAGTCTGCGGTGCGTACTCTTTCTCCTTTTCCCTACATCTATCATAAGGATGCTTTAATAAATACACTGGTATTTTATGAAACATAAGGAGGTTCTATAACTAACCACATTTTTACTTCTATAAACCTTAATTAATGTCCCTTCTTTGCACAAGACCCGCAAATGATCATTTAACGGGAACAAGCTTCCTGGCTCAAATTTAAAAAGCATTCTTCTTTTTTTCTTTTCATTCTTTCATTTTGTGTTTTATTCTTTCCTTCAAGGCCTCGGTCACAACCTGGCGCACGAATTTCAGGGTCATTCCCTTTGAGTTGTAGGTGCATTGGAGGGCGTGGAAGGCGGGTGACGCACTCCCGCACTGCTTTTGATTAAGTTTGGAAGTTGTGAGGGCGTGCGCCTTACTCAACACCGAGGCGGCACAAAAATACTGTAAACTACTACTAGAGGATCCTTTGGTCAGACAATGTTAATTACAGATGATGACCATACGCTGACCACAGTGTCTGGAGCCGGAATAATATGTAACAGCTATCACTGTACTTCATTTACGAACCAGAGTTTACTCTGTGTGTGAACATGGCAGAAACAAGAATGAGTGTCATTTTAATAATTTACAAATACATAAAATGAACTTAATGCTGAACTGAACTAACATGGAAAATTTTAAATGAACAACATTAATGAACTAAAAATATTTAATAAATTTCTAAACTAAATAAGTATGAAAATAAATGATAAGCACTGAAATTATCAAACAAAATAACTTAGAAAAATACAAAATCTTAACACAAAGAAAATGAAAAGCAAACCAATCAAGTCTATCATACCTGTGTGTGAACATGGCAGAAACAAGAATGAATGTGCCGCGTAACAAAGAGGGGCGTGTTTTATATAGAATGGAAGACACACGGACACAAACGACAAGTCACGAACACACTTCTCTACAACCACAATCATACATCATACACATGTTACAAATATTTAATTTTTCAAAGATTTCTAAAATGTGAGATAATATGATTATAGTCTAGTAAATAAATCTAATAATGATATGTTATTGTTTTGATTTCACCAGAATGGATGGAGTCCTCTGCACCTAGCAGCGCTGAAAGGCAATGTAGATATGGTGAAACTATTCCTGGACAGCGGGGCTGAAGTTAATGCGGAAGACTCGGTAAGACGCATGGATGTGATTTAAGAGCTTATTTTCGTTCGTGCCATATTTATGTATACGTATATGTATAGCTATTAATATTAATATTGATATGGGCGATTCAGTTTCTGTAGTTTAGTGCTGCAGATAATCCAACCAGTGCATTTTCCATAAAATCCGCCCTTGAATGGTTTTATTTATGCATGGTGTATTGTGTAAGCGAGTTGGGTAATGCAGTTATGTGCTTTTCCTTTGTTTGACTATGATGTATTCAAACCACGGAAAGATATTTAACTCCTTTCATTTGACCGTTTTTGAAGTCAATGACCAGTTAGAAGACATCTTCTATGTGGGACATACATAGTAGGCTACCAATACTTGTGACACATATTGTAATACATCAGGGGCGGATTTAGGCCGTCTTCTGGGTCTTCTAGAAGACGGTCAGATTTTTAAGTTTACATGGACGGGTATCCAATTTTTTCTGTTGGAAGACGGTCAAAAATGGAGGATGGATCAATAAAGATAATTTGATAATAATATATATATATATATATATATATATATATATATATATATATATATATATATATATATATATCAATTGATAATAATAATTGGATCCGCCCCTGTACATGTACAACATGCAAAGGCCACAAGTAGTAAGGAATCAGGCTGAGGGTTACTATCGGTGGGTGGATTGTTTGTTTGTTTGTTTGTTTGTTTGTATGTTTGCATCATTTTTTGGGGGGTAACTAGGGCTACGAATGCTTAGGGCTACGAAGTCTTATGTCGTGTAATTTGATAGTAATCCTAGAGATGAATTTGACGGCCATATTTCCACGTGGCGATAAAACGCATGCGCAGAAAGTTCATTTTCCGGCAAATTCAATAACGACGTTTGCGACAACCTACTTCGTTGGGGTATTTTTTTTTTTTTATTCTATTTATTTATTAATTTCTTATTGTTATTATTATTATTTTATTTTTTTTTTTTTGAGAAAGGACGAAAATCGGTACACGCGTAGGATGTTATCTATAAAAATAAAAAAGTGTGGCCTTTATAACCATATTGAGAATGATCCAGTACACATGTACAGTACAAGGAGCTTAAAATTACATTTCTATCAAAACAGAGAGCAATACCCGTGGTTATCTTTCCGTCGCCAGTATGCTATTCCAATCAAGATGCCAGTTCAGAAAAAAATAGTAAATAATCTCTTGTACAAGCTGATTAATTTCCCTTCTACCTCCTGAATATTGCTATTTATAAAATATATCCCACAGTCTAAATACGTAGCATGTATCCTGATGATGGAGATGTGATTGTAAATCCTTCTGTAAATAAAACTACCTTGTCAATAAACAAATATCGCCATTCATTTTGTTAAAGAAGCAGTTTGTAAGCTGACCGCGCTCTTTGTCCAATCAAAAGCTATTGTAAGTTATAAGGTTGTCAGAAATCCAAAATGAGAGTAGGCGTAAGCATCACTGTTGACACTCTCTATGTCTATTGTGAGTCGTAGTTGTCCAATAAAGAAATGTAGTCTTCACTGTTGACGCGAGCTATTGTAAGTTATAAGGTACATCATTGTTGACACAATCTATTGTTAGTTGTAAGGTAGTCACAAATCGAGTAAACTTCACTGTTGACAAACTGAATTGTAAGTAGTAGTTGCCCAAAATTTTCTTGTATGATATGTATACCATTTAGACATAGACATATTTGATTACAAGGGCACTTGAGCTATCAAATATGCACTGTGTCCACTGCGTGTCTAAGCTGAACTGTTTGTATACCCGCTTATCGAATCAACCCAATAATGCACTGAAACAAACTTCAGTGCAAGCATACTATTACCTATAAGATAAGACGCGACAAAAAATATCAGAACAGACGAGATAAGATTTTCAAAAACAAAGACAATGATGTCATAAAAAATTTAAATACATCAGAAAAAAATAATAAAAAGACTTTAAAAAGAAAACAATAAAAAAGCATTCGTTACCCCCAAAAAATGATGCAAACAAATAGACAAACAAACAAATAAACAAACAAACAATCCACCCACATTCAAAACACCGATAGTAACCCTCAGCCTGATTTCTTATTACTGCCACATAATCTGCATTTTGATAAAGAGATGATGCGTTAAAACTAGTATTCGAATTAGCATACTTATTTTTTCAATCATTTTTTATGACATATATCCAGTTTATTTTACCTCTCTGATGTTATTTTTGTTTCAGCGCTATAGACATCAAATAAACAAATAAATTGTGAGGAGAGATGACATGATATGATATGATATGAAATTATATCATTATGCTGATCATTTGTTGTTACCAGGGTGGCTGGACTCCTTTACATGGGGCAGCGTATGGAGGTCATAAAAGCATCGTAAAGCTTCTCCTGGAGCGTGGAGCTGATTCTAATATTACGGATAAGGTTTGTGCTACAAAATGTTATATACAAAAAATGCACTAGAGTAAGTTGGTTGGTTTAACACATTTGGTATACTTCAACGTTTTATTTTGATGAATGCTGTTTCGCTTTATTCTTATTTGGGTAAATTAATAAATTTAATGCAATGTAAATAAAGACAGCATAGGACAGGACATCACATGCAAAAAACCAAGTACACATTATTACCTCTATATGTAGGATTTCCCATTTCTTGGATTAATTGGTAATGTGTGTACCTTTTTTAAAATTTCATCTCGATGTTAATTTTAGTACATAAAATATATGAATAAAATGTAGAGAAATACAACATGATATGATATAATTATGCTGATCATTTATTGTTACCAGGATAGCAGAACTCCTTTAATTGATTTTCTTTTCTTGTTGTTTTCTTGTTAGTATTACTTCTGCATCACTTATGTAAGCATATAAATATGGCAAGTTCTTTTGTCGCAACGTGTTTGAAAAAAATCTAAAAAACAAACATATATTACTGTGACAAAACAGTGTAAACTTCCTTGATTTGTAGGATAAACTAAGACCACATGACTTGGCTGTAAAAACGAAACATGAATGCATAATGATAATGCTGCAGAGATTTTCTTCGCCGTTGATTCAGGTTAGTTTTGTCGAATGACGTAATTATTACTCACTTAAAATTAGGAAGAAACCTATATGTTATTCAAATTTCTATTATGTCTGATAATTAGGTTGGCACAATCGATTTTTTTCTGGTTGTCATAACACTCATTCAACCTCTAAGAGTTATGGGTCAATGTTGATTATTTCAGACTCATCTTCTCCAAAAATTAATTGCTACAATAAGTGACCAAGTGTCTGTGAGACGTATCCGGTTCCTGGGACGTAGGCTGGGAGTACCGGACGCTAAGCTAGACAACATAAGGTGCCAGAATCCAAACAATGCACAGGAGGAATCATTCCAGATTCTGAGGGAGTGGATGAAAAGGACAGCAGGGGCGACAGTCCATAACCTGTTCAAGGCTCTGAAGGACCATCAGTTGAACGCATGTCTTGGTTAGTAATTCTGACATCTCAATCTCGGTTCTGTTTGGATGGACTTGGTCAGAAATGTTTGTTTTTTTATTTTATTTTTGATCATTTTGATAAAAATAACCATTTGAGAAAAAGTTGAAATATATTTTGTTTTATCTTTTATCTTTCTTGCGCATCAATTATAAGTGTATTATAAAACTATGACTCTTGAAACTTATTAAATGGTTTTATTTAAATTTACAGACCATGTCAAGAATGAATATCTTACCCTAAGTAAAGAAATATTGGCCAAGTCGGATGATGAGTTCAGCACGTTTTGTGCTTCTCTCGAGTATACAGATGGTCTCACATTATCTGCTATGAAGAAGATAAATATGAGATGTTACGTCTCTGATGACATGAGATATATGGGTTTGCCCCTTACAAGGTACAACGCCAATTCCAAAGAGCGAATGGCCTTGTACCGCCTTGAATGGAATGGCAACTACGAGATTCCGGCTTCGTACGCACGGAGGGCTGTCGTTAGTTGACCTTGTGTTTTTGATATGACAGAGGGTCGGCAAGTTATCGGCGTGTTACTTCTAATATGTGTTGAATTATTACTTCTACGTTGATCGCGTTGAATTATTTGAATTATTGACTTGTGTAAAACGTGCCACTGCTTGACAGTATTATTACAAACATATATTTTACTGTTTTTTTTACAAATTATAAACAATACATTGCATATAATTACCATTTAGCCTACACACACTGGACAATAGAAGTGTCACCTCTACTGAATCAATATTTTGTAGGAGATAAAAGACTGTGGAATGATATGCTCCTGGTGTCATTTCATTAACATCAAAATTTCCAAAAAAAAAAAAAAAAAAATGAGAACAAAACATACATTCTACCAAGATATGCAGTTTCAAGTCCAAAATTAGTAGTTAGTGGCATAGCCATGTGACCTTATAAAAGCTGCCAGTCTACGAGGCAAGGATTCATGTAATTGTCTGATGCGTTCAGGGCTTATGCTGGCCCAAGCATGAAACACTGAATATAACAGAGTGTGTCTGCTGGTTGGACTGGCATTTGTCAAATTTCTGGCATATCATTCCATACATTTTCTATAATGTTTGCATCCGGACTCTGGGCAGGCCACATCATAATAACTTTTTCTTCTACAACCGGAGCCTAAATATATTGTAAACAATGTACCTGACAATGTCAAGAAATTGCTTTGTAAGTTCAAAATTATCAGAAACTGTAGAGGAAGTAAAGGAGGTGTTGAACGAAATAGAAGGATAAACTATGTATCAAGTAGAAGAATAACATCTAGAACCAGTAGAAATGGGAATGATGATTATCAAAGTGGTGTAAACTTTCTGAACTTAAAGTATGTGATAACTGAAAGAACTGTACAGGCACCCACAATCAAGTTGGCACTTATGAACTGTAGATCAGTGAGGAATAAGGGGTCTATCATACGTGACTTGGTGAAGGATGACAATATTGATTTAGTCTCCTTAGTGGAAACCTGAATAACACCCGATCTTCAACATCATATGCTAGCCGATATTACCCCAACCGTTACCAGTGTATTCATATACTCCGCATGTCTCAGAGAGGGGGTGGAGTTGCTTTTCTTTCACAGGACAGTTTCACAGTAACCCAACAGCCAAAAAGGATTGATCCATTGTCTTTTGAGTACATTGAGGTTTTAGTTACAGCTATATCAGTGACAATGCATATCATTACAGTATACAGAATACCGCCATCTAAAACCAATAATTTGCGAAAAGTTTTATTCCTTAGTGAGTTTTCTGATCTCTTTGAGTACCTAGCACCTCTTCGAGGGAAACTTCTTATCGTCAGCGACTTGAATATACACTGGGATGATCAACACATTTCTGAAACCAAGCAGTTTGCTTCATTAATTGATTCATTTGGACTTAAACAATACGTGTTAGATCCCACCCATGTTCGTGGCCATACGCTTGATATGGTATTGGCTAGGGAAAGTGATTCACTTGTAACATCATGTGAGGTAGGGCTTTTACTTTCTGACCATCATGTTATCAACACCACCCTTAGATGTGGCAGACCGCACCCCAGTAAGGAGAAAGTCTCGTTCAGAAAAAATCAAGGGCATTGATGTGAATGCATTACAACGACATGTGACATCACAGCTGGGTGATTTAAGTTTTGATAATGTGGGTCCTGAGGAATGTGTGCTTCTGTATGACAGGACATTAACAACTGCACTTGACAACCGTGCACCTGTCAAACTAAAACATTTGTTAAGAAAGATCTGCAACCTTGGATGAATGATCACATTCTGGAGGCAAAGCGAGATAGAAGGAAGGCGGAGAGGAAGTGGCGAAGTAGTAAATTAACTGTCCATCATCAGATCTATAAAGAAGCATGTTGCCATGTAAACAAATTAATCTGTCAAGCTAAAGAAACATATTATTCTGACATGATACAAGAATGTAATGGTGATACCAAAGCTTTATTTAGAACTGTCAACACTTTTCTGGGAATAAACAATTGCTCTAAGTATCCCAAAACAGATTCAGTGAAAGATCTAGCAAATAACATGAGTGACTTTTTTTGTGTCTAAAGTCAGTAATATCAACGCTGAACTTTCTGAATTAGAAAAGACTGTGACTGTGTCATCGCATCCACCTTTGTCAGAACTTTTACAAGAAACACAGTCACTCATCACTATGTTTGAACCAACAGCCACTTGTGAAGTAACAAAGATAATAAACAGTTTCAGAAAGACATCATGCATGTTAGGCCCGATCCCATCATCATTATTAGTTCAGATTCTTCCGGCTGTAATAAATTTGATTGTGGAAATCATCAAGAAATGTTTCACTGTGGGTGTTTTTCCAAAAAAGTTTAAATCTGCAATAATTCGCCCACTACTCAAAAAGGACAACCTTGACACAGATCCTTTGGTAAACTATCGTCCGGTTTCCAATTTGGCATTTTTATCTAAGGTAGTAGAGAGGGTTTTAGCAGTTAGACTATTTAAGCATTAAGAAGCAAACAATCTTGTTGAAGGGATGCAGTCGGCCTACAAATTTAATCATAGCACAGAATCTGCACTTTTGAGAATTAAAAATGATTTGTTAAGTGGCGTTAACAAATATTCTGCTACTGTATGTTATTGGTACTGTTAGATTTGTCTGCTGCCTTTGATACAGTAGCCAATAATATTTTATTGACATTTCTAGAGCAGAGTGTAGGAGTTAGAGATAAGGCCTTTAATCTTTTAAGATCCTATCCTGTTGGGAGAATGCATCAAGTTAATATAAATGGCGTGCTTTCTGAACTCTCACAGCTTTTATTTGGTGTTCCTCAGGGGAACGTTCTTGGCCCTCTAAAGTTTTGTGTTTACACATTACCCCTTGGAGCAATTCTGCTTTATCATAAGATAGGTTACCACTTTTATGCAGATGATACTCAGTTGTACACATCTTGTAACATCCATGATCCAGCATTGTCTGTGAATACCATTGTTGATTGCATATCAGATCTCAGAGGTTGGCTCATTTCAAACAAATTGAAAATAAATGATGGAAAAATAGAATTTTTAGTCATTACTCAACCCCACAACAAGGGCCTTGCTCACAACTTGCAACTTAAAATTGGAGCTAGTATGGCATTTCCCTCCCCCCATGTAAAAATATACTTTGACTCTACACTTTCAATGGACAAAAAGATCTCCAACATCACAAGGTCTTGTTTATTCAACATTCGGAATATTGGCACCATAAGGAAATATCTGAATCAATCATCTGCTGCTACTGTTATACACTCATTGGTAACTTACAGGCTAGATTATTGCAATTCTGTATAATATGGATGTCCAGATGATAAGATCAAAAGATTACAACGCATCCAGAATATCTCAGCACGCCGCCTCTATAACCGTTAGATAATTACCTGTATCTTGCCATATTGGAGGAAGACATGAATAACATTTGCTGTACATGTACAAGACCAACAATACAATCCCATGGTATAGCGGTTTTATACTCATTAGTCACATTATAAGTAGACCAGGCATTCTAACTACCCAAGATCTGCTTAATTTTATCACTCTGATTTAGGGGGTGATAGTTCTATTGTCCAGTGTGTGTAGAGCTCTATGTTGCTTTTGTGAATTTTTGTAAGAGCTAATACATCTGATGCTTTTTGTGAACTGAATATTTTAAATGCATTAACATAGGTTTTAGTCTCTCATAACCCTCAGTAGGGTGGGTTTTACTTTTTACGTGTAAGACAATAAGACATTTTCAGGCGCTTGTATCTATGCACTAGTATTGGGTAAAATATAATTATTATCGTGCGAAGTAACAATGTTATTTTAATCAAATATGAAATTATATCATAGTGATGGCTTTAATCCAGCTAAATACCAACAAGTTTAACGGCGATTTTTGGATCAAGGCAATGCGCCATAAATGCCATGGCGGAGGTGTCATCTACAAGTCGCATTTACTCGACCGTAGTTTTATCATACCAATATTGCAACATCTTTTGCTTTATAACAACTGAATACAACGTTACCAGTTTTTGATGTTTTGGTCATACATTTTTGAAACCATTCGATTCATTGCTAACGTGAATTGTTTTATGTACAATTCTGTTCATTTGTAATGGGAACATGTATGTCCCTTTGATTTATGTACAATATTAAGTACAAATTATGTATGTATTTTAGTTGTCCTGATTAAACTGAGTGTTCAGATTTTATCTGTACTCATTATACATATATCATCTGTGTAGATGTGATGCTTCTCTAAAATAATATGTGGGTTGTTGTGATTTCAGTTTATCGTAAGCTAGATTTCATTTCTATATCTTGTGCATGTTGCTTGTTAAATGAAGTTGCCTACTTTTAAATGTTAACGTATCCAGGAGACTGTTAATGCACTCGTATTGGATTAGTGTGCAAATATATATCACGCTCTGTGGCAATACTATTTTACACATGAGTGAGATTAGCCGTGTATTTCACAGTGGATTTAATCCAGCTAAAAATACTTACTTGTTTGTCGGGTCACATAGATGATATGGTGACTGTGTTATCTACAAGTCGCCTTCTCATTCCAAAGTATCGAAGAACTTATATTGCATTATCTGGTCTAAAATGACAACTGCAGACAATACCACTGATACCAGTTATTGATATTCTGATCAGCATATAGCCCCATATGATATGCCAGTAAGACGTCACCCAATAACATTACCTTATTAAACTCCTTGTGTACGCGCATGTTTGATTTATGTATTGTTTGTTTTTTCAACCTTTGTACTGTACTGTATCTCTATGCAATAAAGTTTGATTTTGTGATTCTTCTGATCATGGTCTGGTTTTTCATCGGGAGACTTATTCAATGGTTCCTTAAGGTTTACCGGAGCTTGTCACTTATCAAGAATTACAGATTAACATATCATTTGTGGTATAAAGCCGATTACAAAAAGGGTTTAGAGGCAAAATATAACTATACATGCACCACTCGGACAGTGCAACATTAAGATTAGAAGTAACTTTCTTGGTGAGGTAACCGTAAGCAGATAGGAGTTGTAATTGAGGACACGTACGTAAAAGAGGTGCTATATTGTATCTCCAAATCACATAATTTGACTGGTCATAGACACAGGTGTTTACAAGAACAGGTGGAGGAGTGGGGAATTAGTCCTCCCAACCCCAATTTTAAACACAGTAGCCAAAAAAGCATCTTTTTCTGACAACTTTTTCTGACTGACTAACTTTTTTTGTGCTTTCCTTTGGGAAAAAATTTGGTCATCATCACTGTTAAACTATCTCAACGCCATGAAAATCACCCCACTGTAAATTAAAATAGGGAATATCACATGTATTTTTTGTTTAGACATGTTAAATAAATTTTTAAAAATCTCTTTAGTGATTTCTTCAGCTACTCGAGGCTTAATTAAAATCAATGTGTGGAGTTAAACACGTCAAAATCTCCAAACTAATGAATCGCGCTTATTGCGCTAGGAGTTCGGCGCAGCTATCGCAATCAAAGGACGCCCATATATCTTGTGTACGTGACGTTATGCACATCGCGGTAGTCATAGCACATACCATAATGTTTTCGAAGGCGTGAAGGTGTAACAATAATGTATGAAATCCAAACAAAACCTGTTGGAAAATCCAGTAAAATTAAATTTTGCTTTAAAGAGGACAAGAGTACATTGCCTCCGGAGAATATGTGAGCACCGTTGTGTCATCGTCAGGGACGACCTCCAGTATCCGGACCTGGATGATACCCCGCCTCACGCTACATGGCTTATATATGCTGTCCTGTTAAATAACAAATTCTTCATATATTTATTGAGAAGTAAGGTCGACATGACGACCATGAATCTCAATAATTCACGCCCCAACTGAACCCTCGTATTCTTATTTCAGCAAGATTTTAATGCATGTTTCTATTGATGTACGAATTTGAATGTCTCACTATGGAAAATAATCGGGGTTTATTACAATTGAGACGTTTATTCAAAGAAGTCCTCGAGTGTCATAATATCTACTGCATTCAAAGTCAACTGATAAGTACAGAAAAGGCTATGGCAATGAGAGATTCGGAAGGTAAATATAATAAACTTGAAGTTAAACATGGTAATAATGTAAAGCACATTTAGTTCGCTAAAATGTGACTGCAGTGGCCTTGATGAAAGCTTTACCCCCAATAACAGCATCAAATAAAATGATGAACTGATGAACTGATAAGTACAAAGATACCCACGACATGGAGAGAACCTGTACTGTAGGCGAACATGATAAACTTGAAGGTAAACATGATAAGTTAAAATGCGAGCATTACTTTATATACACACAGACTGCCTCAGCAGACTTGGGTCAGATGGAATGTTTTGCCTTGATAGGTACAAGAGGAGGTCAGATACGACATATGACTTAAGCACTGATATGATTCCGGGATGTGACATTTAACATGACGATTCCTGCATTATGGAGGTCCAAATAATGATCGTAATGGTTGTTTCAAAAAATTAGAATCTTTCTTTTCATTTAGCAGTCAAAAACAAGAAAGAAAATAATATATATACGGTATATATACCGTGTTGCCCACCACCCAAAACGAATTGTGAAGAGCAATTTTCCCCTTCTCAGTTACGGCTTGACTGCATTTGAATTCGATGTTGCCTTCCAGGTTTACCTCGACAACGGTGGGGGTTATATTTTTGTCACCGTTAGTTTGGCTGTGCACAGCATTACCAAAAAAAGTAATGAACTGATTGTAATGAAAGTCACAGGATAGGGGGCCTATGAGCCAGTGGAAGAAGCCTAGGTCGCAACGCAACGTGTATTACCTCGTTTTTTTCTGGGGAATTTTCAAACATGTGGAAAGAACCTTCTGATATTCATTTTGGTCAGTAAAATCCTAAAATTTGTTTATTTAAATTATAACAGTTTCATATGTGAAATTCATATTGTACAATAAATGCATTGTGAACAATTCAAAGAGATAGATTCTATTTTAGAAATTAATTCTATTTTAACAACAACAAAAAAAAAAAAAAGAAAAAAAAAACAGTTATCGCAATTACTTTGGCAGCTGAGCTTGCCATCAGATCCCGTGAACTCCGTACGAAAATAAAAACACCCTCTGTATTAATCCCTTTGGACAATTTCATAAGAGTTTATTACAAATAAAAAACACTTACTTTGAAAGCTGGAACAGATCCATTAACAGTGGGGAACCTTCAAATGAGGTTTATATTTCCCCAGATGATAAAAGCAAATAATATTGTTTTTAAAAAATAATACTTGGTATATATTTGTGTAACATTAAAGCAATATGCATTGCCACTTAACTTTTTATTTTTTAAAAAATGGTAAAATTATACAGTATACAGATACAAATCTGTATGGCAGGAATAAGGTAACGTTATTCCGCATTAGCATTGATTCTTGCCACTCACACACACACACACACACACACACACACACACACACATAGCAATGTGCATCTACATGTATAGGGAATATATTTCTCTATCTTTTTACCTCCTAGTACATGTATTAATATTCTATAAGTGAGATAGGTCTATGAGTAGGTTCTACATGTATACGTTTTCTTGCAGTGAACTTATTTCTTTCAATTGTTTTTACACAAAATAGGCTATATAAATAGTGCAGTTTTGTAGATTGAAATGCCACCAAAATGTACTATTTTGCTTAAATGTTTCAAAATGGTCTTGGTGGAGGACCCCTTAATCCCCATCCGCTGGGGTGGTGGGGGGGGGGGGCGACCTTCCACCGACGGCAGACATTCGGTCCAGGCCAACATTCCGTCCAGGTACTTTTCGAGATGGCTGGACCAAAGGACCAGCAACTAATTCACCTAATAGGCAAACACTGCCAGTAAAATAAATTCATTTTGGTTAAAACAAACAGTTGTTATCCCGTTCACATTTGTAGGCTGAGCGATTCATTTAAAATGCGCTGTTGATGGACTACGCAAACTGTGAAAAAATTACCCAAGGAAAAAAAGTATAATACAAAATGTCGAAATTTCTATCCAGTTAATGATTAATATATAAGCTTTACCTCAACGGTGATATTAATAGCTGACGCATGTATCAAAGTACACAATGAGTCAATATATACCAACTACTAAGTAGGTAAGATAAGACAGGTGGTTTTAAATGGTAAGAAAAAACCCCGCAGAGACCAGATAAGGTTAAAGAATTTAGCTGATCACTAACCCTACTAGTCCACTGTTAAATCTTGTTTTAAGGAGGCGACTTCAATTGATTCATATTTCTGGACACAAGCAGTGTTTTGGGTAAGTTAATTACATCTATNCCAAAATTTACTATTTTGCTTAAATGTTTCAAAATGGTCTTGGTGGAGGACCCCTTTATCCCCATCCACTGGGGGGGGGGGGACCTTCCGCCGACGGCAGAAATTCGGTCTAGGCCGACATTCCGTCCAGGTACTTTTCGAGATGGCTGGCCCAAAGGACCAGCAACTAATTCACGTAATAGGCAAACACTGCCAGTAAAATTAATTCATTTTGGTTACAACAAACTGTTGTTATCCCGTTAACATTTGAAGTCTGAGTGATTCAGTTAAAATGTACTGTTGATGGACTACGCAAACTGTGAAAAAATTACCCAAGGAAAAAGTATAAAACAAAATGTCGAAATTTGCATCAAGTTAATGATTATATATAAGCTTTATCTCAACGGTGATATTTATAGCTGACGCATGTATTAAAGTACACAATGAGTCAGTATACCAACTACTAAGTAGGTAAGAGATAAGACAGGTCGTTTTAAAAGGTAAGAAAAAACCCCGCAGAGACCAGATAAGGTTAAAGAATTTAGCTGATCACTAACCCTACTAGTCCACTGTTCAATCTCGTTTCTGGACACAAGCAGTGCTTTTGGTAAGTTTATTACATCTATATTGTTTAAAAATAAATAAGGAAATTTTGATCAGCACCGTAAAGTAACCTGGTTGTATTGTATCAGATTCTACTAAAATGCTTCTTTATTATATGATAGGTTAATAAGTCTCTTTATTATTATCAGATTATTTCGACATACATTTAAGACAGGTTCTTTAGATATAGTGCTAGTAGTTCTTTTTTCTTATTGCTGGTAACGGGTGTAGCCACTTGCAATACTCACACACAACAACAACAGCTTTGCGTCGTTTTTACTGATTTATTAAACCTTAAACCGTCAACTGAAAAAATAATTGAAATAAAATAAGAAAATCATCTCATATTCTTGCCCTAGTTCTTTAATATAATGCTATTAAGTCGCTTAAATAACATCTTTACTTAACAGTTGCATGTTATCCTATCTTTATCTCCAAAATATAAGTAACTCTTACCGACTTTGGGCTATTCTAGTGTAATGCAAGCGACTGGGTTCTAAATGACTGTGTAGTATGGTAAATCTCATCTGGCGCAACTAACACAATGAAAAAATACGCTTTTAAAAATAACATTGATTACGAACATAAAACAAACAATCTTTAACTCGCAACTAGTACAGCTACATTCTCGTTTCTAAACAATACACTACACTTTACTGAACTTTCTTTACTCCAATACTGAAAGGCACAGTGATTGTGTTACATGTACTGTGCATTGTACATCAGACCGGCATTTCTAACGCTACTCAAAGTTGCAGTTTACAATGGAAAACTAATTTTATCTTCTCGCAATTATCTTTAAATGAACTTTCATAACTTAAAATTAATTGCTAACCTTATGGGCCAGATTCCTGTTACAAAAACACTTGTAATTACGGCTGTCTCAGCATTTAACATCAGCCGATCTCATTCCTCGTGGAATCACATTCTATCCCATCATTATCATAAGCGCGCTAAAAACAATTGATATTCAACATCGATGCGACAAAAAAGTGAGTAGCGCGTCCGAAGTAAAGAAATAAGATTTATATATAAAACACTGCTCTGGCAGTAACAACGGGACTATGTCAAGCATGTGCAACATGTGTACGTCAGCATCTTTTAATGGAGAAGTACTCGCTAGATTCTATTTCCTGCCTAAATAGCCATCGCAATTTAGATTTTTGTTAAAGCCAACGTCAAATCGGAAAGTTCATGTTTTGGGATGTGTTGAGTTATTATTATTATTAGTAGTAGTAGTAGTAGTAGTAGTAGTAGTTAATGCCACGAGACTATAAGTTCGGCTAATACAGTAGCTGCATGGATTGCACTTATTGCGCTAGGAGTGCGGCGCAGCTACCGCAAGCACAGAATACCCATTAACTTGTGTACGTGACGTTATGCTTACCCCGGTAGTCATACATGTAGCACAGACCATAATTATTTGATATGTGTTAAGGTGTGATAATAATGTATGAAATCCAATAAAAAAACTGATGAAATTCCCAGTAAAATTTAAATTTGCTTAAAAAGGACGACAATGGGTTCACACCATTCTGTCACCGTCCTAGATGACCTCCAGTGTCTTGGCCTGGATGACACCTTGCCTAACGCCACGTGACTTATGATGCTACCCAGTTAAATAACAAAATCTTCATCTATTCGTCATCCAGGAAGGTCGACATGACGACCACGAATAAAATATAAGACACGCGCAAACTGAATCTTTATTTGTTTTCTTATTTTAGGAAGATTTTAACATGCATGTGTTTATTCTGATTTACGAGCTTGAATGATTCACTTTCTTTTAATAAACACGAATGTATACTAATGTGAGAAGGCTGAACTTATGGAATACTATAACGGTTGCTCACAAGTAAGCTGTTTATTTAGAGAAGTCCTCGATGTCATGGCATCTACTATAGTTTAGGTCTATACTGAGAAGTAGGCCTAAAGATATAACCATGACATGAGATAACCTGAAGGTAGACATCATAATAAAGTAAAGCACACTCAGTTAGCGAAAAATATGACTGCAGTGGCCCCAACGACGACAGCACTACCACCAATAACACCAACAAATCCTTTGGACATTTTATGACTACTGATATGTACAAAGATAGTCACGGGACGGAGAGAACCTGAAGGTAAACATGATAAACCTGAGGGTAAACATAATAAGTTAAAATTTACGCATAATTTTATATGCACATAGATTCCCTCAGTTAAATTAGGGCCACCGACAAAATTACTCTCTACCAGCACCCCATATTATATTATATGTGTGGACTTTTACATGTACCTATAATTAAACCAGAGGCATAGGTACAGTGCAACATAAACCTGTGGCTTTAGTGAAGGGTAGTCAAAAACGTCAAATTTGACAGAAGTAAAAAAAGACAATTATAGATGCACCTTTAAAACCCTCTAATATTCCCTTACGTTGCATTTATTGTAACTAAATTTAGGAGAGAAAAATAACAATAACGTTTATGTAAGCATCATGGATTAAAATCATCGCACCAAAAACCAGTTTACAAATAACCAATGGCAAAGTAGAAAAGGTTCAACAGGGTTCTTTCTTCTTGTCCTTTCTATTTTGAAAAAAAACTTGAAATGATTACAATAAACCAAGAATGATAGGAATATTTCAATAACACTCATGAATGCTGATAAGAATGCAACCATAGGTACACAGAATATGTGAACATAACAATGGAAGCTACGAGTACAATTTAAAGGGATAATAACTCTTCGTATGAGAGCTATATTTCACAATGAAAACATTGTGAATAACTCATAGAAATATAATATATTCTGTTTTACCATAAAAACGGCAGTTATAGTATTATTCTGCTATCTGAGCTTGTCTTTAGACCACGTGACCTCCATTGATGGCTATACTCTTATAAAATCTCTTAAGAGATTTTAACAAAAAAAAAAAAAAAAAAATTAGAAAAAAACAGGGACTAACTTTGAATGTAAAAATGGATTCATTAACCCATTTACGACCCCAGCCATGTGATTTAATGTGCCATTTCTTTATTTTTTATTCGAATTTTCTTTCCTTGCATGAATTTGTCAGTCTACTAACCCTACACACTTTCACAGTTTTTTGTAGGGATCAACCAATTAGTGTGGCGTATACATCACAAACTCTTGTGGGGTCATTTATGACCCCAAAGAGAAGCATTGGTTTTTAAATATTAGTTTTTAAATTTTATTCAAATGTTTTGCCCAAGCAACACTGACAGGAAAATGTCACATGCATGTGCTTCATGCAACTAGCCAGTGTGCCCAAAACATAGGCACAAATAAGTGGTTTGTGAAGATTGTGCTTGGAATGTTAGTAATAGTGCATCGTTGAATCTAATTTCAGTAGCTTTGTTGGAACTTGTTCTCATAACTGGGTCTCTCATTTTGGCAGTTACAATTTTCGGGTATTTCGGAAATCTAAAGAATTCTGTCGATATCATATTATACATATATATACAAATTGTTTGTGTGGATTTTGTTTTATACACAGATGTGGTAGTAACATACATGTAGGTTGATTGAATTTGTTCTGAGTAGTATGACTTCCTTACTAGCATTAGGGTATTCCCTACTCAGCAAGTCAGCTAATTATTCTTATTGAAGTTAGCAGGATGCTATCTCAACATAAGTCAAAATATTTTTACTCAAAGTAATTTTGTAATGTACTTTTTTCATTTAGTGTGACAAATAAAAAGAGAAATATTTCTGCAAGTGGAAACTGACAAAGACTGTCTAAATACCGGTGTAATGTTGTTCTTAAAATCTGTGCTTGGTTATTTCATGCAATATTACCAAATACTTATTACATTAGATCATTATAAAATACGTGTCTTAAATCCTGGGAGTAGTATAGGTGTGATAAACCCTCAACAGCCTTTTATAATAAGGATCCCTGTACAGAGCACAATGGGGTCATAGATGACCCCACTTGGTCATTTCAGTCAGTAAAATAGCTTGGTCTCTTGAGGGTTAACCATTGGTAAGGATGGAAAAATTGTTGTTTACTCCAGGAAAATTATTATTTTTTTTGGCAGGACTACTGTAGCTACTTAACAATAGTTAATTACCACATAGCAGCTTCAGCAGGCGTGGCAGACATCTAAGCCGCTTAACTTGCAATGTAGCTAGAATCCACTCAGAGATAGAAATTAATTTTTGGGTCGAAACGAAGAGTTATTATCCCTTTAAGTTTGCCTCATACACGTGTACTTAAAATAACAAAAAAGACGAAAAAGGTCGACTTTATTATATACATGTTTAGTTGGTTCGAAAAGTTAAAGTGGAAAGAGACCCCCCTCCCTTTGCTGTGATGGAAGATGAAGAACGCTTCATATGGTACTGTTTTTAGTAACAAAATCAGAATACAAACTAGAAAAGCACTCCGAGAGCGCAGACCTCCGCCAAGGCAGCAAAGTCTCCACCCAGTCTTAATTTTCATTCTATAATGATTTAGTTTTTTTTTTTTTTTTTTTTTTTTTTTTTTTTTTTTTTTTTTTTTTTTTTTTTTTTTAATAATTGATTACTGATTCGGATCACCACCAAAATCTATTCAATCGGTGCATACATATTTCTGTAATGTAAGTAACAGACAGACAGACAGACAGACAGGCAGGCAAACTAACGGAACCAAAAACATAACCTCCTAGGCGGAGGAAATAAAACACACACTATGAAGTTCATACGCGTGAATAACGAGATTTCACCATCCTCACTGTTTCCTAAAGCTACAAGTTTACCCAAAAGATGCTGAGTGCTTCTCTGGTTAATTTAATACGCTAGATAAAAATGACTGACCAGTCTTAGTAATGATATCTGTCGTCACGTGCAATGCCACGTTTTCCACAATGAAATGGCGGGGGG
>NW_019773992.1:35665-46003 GCF_001039355.2 Lingula anatina
GATTGTATCGCAACCCTGTGCCGTGTATAATACAGACGCTACAAGTTGGGGATGACAACGTAAGGGGGGCAACAAGACTAGAACGACAGGAGCTTTGTTGGTTTTAGAATCTAAATTTGGAAATATATAAAGCTTACATAATATGAATATGACTGGGTGATTTTCAAACATATGGAAAGAACCCAAAAAAAGTATTTTTTTTTGGGGGGGGGATCTCATAAAGTGTTCATTTAAATAGATGGCATTTAGCCCTCCGTATGATATTCATACATGTATTATACAATACCTGCATAGTAAGTAATTCATGGAAATATAATGCATTCTTTTAAACACCACATAAGGCAGTTATCGCAATCATTATAAAATGTGTGCTTGCCATCAGATTACTTGACCTCCATGGATGGTTACCCACTGTAAAAACCTGAAGAGATTATTGATAACAAGAAGCCTGATTCTTAATGTCGGAACGGACTCATTAACCATGAGAACATTGTTTCCTTTTAAGGCAAAAAATGAACAGTTGTTATCCCTTTAAGTTAAAAATTTGTGGGTAGAGCGATTCTGTAAAAAGTACGGTTGTTGATTTAGACATGGTTTATAACGTACTGCATTCGTATACCGGATTCACTTCAAGACCTGCAGACCATCGGCCGAAATACGTTTCCACTGGTGTTTCAAATGACAGCTTTTTTTTTCTGACCACGCAAACAGTGAAATAATCACTGAGGGAAAATATCAGTGTAATATGAAATGTCAAAATGTGTATCCAGTTAATGATTTATATCAGATTTATCATATTGATCAACCTCACCACTGATACATGTATCAAAGTCCATAATAAGTCATTATACAAACTAGGTGACAGATAAGACAGGTGGTTTAAAAGGTAAAGTAACAGCTACAGAGAATAAGATAGAGTTAAAGAGGATAACTGTTGACTAACCCTACACTGTAAAAACAGAGTTTAGCATTTAAATACATACAACATACGTTAGGCACCTATACTAAAAATGACTGACCAGTCATTTAGAAATATGTGTAAAAGCTAAGCACGTATAGCTTTTCAAGCGTTTCACAGAAGAAAAAGCTAGACACGTTGGCAGTGTTACACGTTTAGCTATGTGTTTTGCTTCACCGGCATATGAATCTATAATAAGTCTATCACAAGCTAAGCACATTGGCTAAGCACTTCCCCTGCTAAGCGCGTGAGGCTGCTAAACATAAGGAGCTGCTATACTGGTAGGTGTGGTACTGTTAAGGTAGATCGGTCGTTACATGTTCCAACGTTCGAATTTTTAAAAATCAATATTTATTTTTTTGGTTTGAAGAGACACCCAAGTACATTAAAATTTTGAAAAAAAAGTTGGTGGGTCACCGACCAAATAGGAGACTACGCCCTAATATGTTACACCCTGCATATCGCACTAGTCCCCATTCAAATCACTGGAAATGGGTGTTTTTTCACTAAAGAATAATTTTCATGATTTTCTAACGTTCGAATTAAAACAAAATATGTAAAGAGGCATCCAAGTACATTTACATTTTGCAAAAGAAATTGGGGGTCACCGACCAAATAAGAGAACTATGCCAAGTTGAAGTGCATTACACCCTGCGTGACGCACTAGTCCCCATTTAAATCAATGGGAAAATGGCCGTTTTTTCACTAAAAAGTTATTTTTTATGATTTTCCAAAGTTTGGATTTTTATTTTTGGTTTGTGTGGAGAGACATCCAAGTACATTTAAAACTTTCATTATGTTTAACAGTTGAAGTGAGTATACTAGCTACATGTATTTTCAGACTTGTCATACTGATGCGAAGGTGTAAGTCATTAACTTCATAACAGATTTATTGAAGAGGGAAATATGTCATGCATGTGAAAATAGTTTATTTGTTATTTATTCATGTATTGAATATAATATGAATGTGACTTCCCCCCCCTCTTAAAAATGGAAATCAGCACACAGAAAAATCTCATTAATGAGATGTGCCAATATTCGTGCGATTCCAGCCGAATCCCACGAATATTCGTAACACTATCGCACCTGTATCGTAACTGAATCGAAGAGCGTGTCGAAATAGACCAGAAAATTGGTAAAACCTCACGAATATTCACGAATCCTGAAATTTGTCAATTCCTGTCGATTCGTGTGATCCGTGGTCTGTGTGAAATAGGGGCATTACCAAACGGCAGCGTTCAGTACCATTTTTTGGAACCTCACGCCAAAGGGTAAGGGGGGGGGGGCAGCTTCGCATCCGCTGACCCCCTCCCCCCACCCCACCCATCAACTAATCTTGGATCCGCCCTGGATGAAAGATAGCAAGGGAGCATTATCCATAAAATTCATTTAACGCACAAACTCTAGTGTAAAACTGTAAAACCCACGTTTCATGCGCAAGATGAAAAAATAATGCCACATATGTCATAAAGCGATCCTTTTCTGGTGAAATCTTCTTACAGAACCGTCTTTCTACTACTCCATCGGACCATGGATCTCATTTACGCTGTGTTTCTTGGTGATACTGGCGAGGTGAAGCGACTCCTGAGTGATAGGAATTATGATGTAAACGGAAAGTATTTGGTACGTACTGTTTCTGTATTTCACTACATTGTAGATTATGTCTATCGATCATAAGGATGCATTCATAAATACATTTTTGCTATAAAAACATATTCAGGTTCTATAAATAACTATATGTTATACCTCTAGGCTTCATTGTCGCTTCTTTTCACAAGACACGCAATAGATCTTTTTTTTTATAATGGGGCCTGGCTTCCTGGCTCAAATGTAAAATACACATACTGGACAATAGATGTGTCAACCCTACTGAACCAATACTTTGGAGAGATAAATGTCTGTGGAATGATATGCTCCTGGTATCATTGTATTAACATCAAATTTCACAAAAAGACCAACAATACAATTCCATGGTACAGCGGTTTTATACTCATTAGTCACATAATAGGTAGACCAGGCATTATACATGTAACTTTGATTACTCTGATTCCGGGGGTGACACTTCTATTGTTCAGTGTGTGTAGGTTGGAGACCATAGATTTGATTTTAGGGTGAAGATTTTACACAGTTTTCCATAGTAGTAGCTACACATAGAAATCACAATTTTCTGTAGTCTAGGTGTTCCTTATTATTATTATTATTATTATTATTATTATTATTATTATTATTATTTGATAGCATTTCCTTCAAATGTACTTTGCCGGTGTCCTAGTTTCGTATAGGAAATCTGATATGCGTCGAGGCAGTGTGATCATCAATATTTCCGTTTTGCTGTCTTTACATGTGTAATTAATTTGTTCTTTGCAATCCAAGCCCTGCGGTTAGAAATACTGCTTTTCATTTCCGTTAAAGAAATTTCCCGATTCTTGATGTAACCGGGAGTATACAGCTGAGTATCGTCAGCGTACATGACATGTACTAGTAGGATCTTGTGAGAGGGAGTCCTCCATGATAGAGTCTGCTATGATAAGCCATTCATTTGTACGTGGACCCACTCATGTCAATATAACCCTAGCTATCATAGAGGGCGGTCTTTCTGTTTCACGGACACTTAGTTTTGTTTCACTGGCACAATGTATTATTAAGATTAGCTGTAGCATTTTCATATAAGTAAGCAATGGTGACTGTGTTGTCATTGTTTTTTAAGCCCAGTATTGTTTTCCTTCGTGTAAAAAAGATATGCCATTCTGTGCGGTGTTTTTTGCTCGATCATTCCCAGCAAGGTCATATTTTTATCAATTGATTACATTTTCTTCTTCTGTTTTTCTTTTATTATTGTTTCATTTTGTGTTTTATTCTTTCCTTCAAGACCTCGGTGACAACCGGGCGCACGGGTTTCAGGGTCGGACATTCGCTGCGAGTTGTGGGTGCAGTGGAGGGCGTGGAAGGCGGGTGACGCACTCCCGCACTGCTTTTGATTAAGCTACTCTTACAACCGGTCGTGGTCGCTTCTACGAGCGGTTAGCGTGCAAAAAAAATTGCCAAGTATTAAGATACACGCATGTGGAACGTACTTTTTTTGGTGGACGTAAACACGACGCAAAGCTCGCAGCCCTAAAACTGGCCGGCCAGTTTTTCGCTACGACCTGTCTGCGACAATTAGAACGCCTGGAGCACGCTCGTAGCACGCAAGACAAAAGTACTGAGTAAGTGCGCTATGCGTGCGTGTAACACATGAAAGGCATCCAGAAATTCCGGGGTATTTTACCACGAAAACGATGTACTAACCTCGCAAGAGACTCGTACGTTGAACTTGCTTTCAATGTACGTGTTAACAAAAAAAAAAGGGGGGGGGGGTGAGTGACTTCCTCCGTGCGTTTATCTTACTTCCAAGGTGCGTTTTGAGTACTTCTACCGTACTTGTGAAGTGCGTCACACTAAGACGACGCACTTGACCAGCACGATATAAGCACGATATAAGTGCGAACAGTCTGCTCTCAGTTTGGAAGTGTCATTTAGAAAGCTAAAACAGTGAGTCCGCTGCGATTAAATTTTCATCCTGCGACAACGCTACGCCTGACAAGAACTCCGAGAACGCACGATCTCTAAGCACGCACGACGGGTTGTAAGAGAGACTTTAAGTTTGGAAAGTGGGAGGGCGTGTACCGTACTTAACACGCTGGTGGCACTTGCATCTTCATTGCTTGCGACGTGCGTCTTAGATTAAAGTTTTTCTTCACACGGTAATCCTCCAGTCTCATTTGCGGACATCTTGAAACTTCTTGCCAAAGGGGCAGATTATCCTTATAGTTTTTTTTTTTCATTTAGCCTATATGCAAACGAACCTTGTGGTCAAAGCGCACCCCTCCTTTTTACAGAGTATTCGTGGTAGAATTCGTGGTATTTATGTCCTAAATACTAACGAACTTTACATGTACCTACAAGTTATATCACCCTGTGCGGAACCTTGGTAGGCTACATGTATACCGCTATTCTTATTAGTAGCTATGGGCTGTTGATAATTACGCCCAAACAAATAATGCAAATGATGGTCAGAGAGTATTAATAACAGATGATGACCATAAGCTGACCACAGAACCTTGAGCCGGAATAATACTTAATTTTGCAAAGATTACTAAAATAGTGAGATCATATGATAATAATCCAGTGAATAAACCTAAGTATGATATGATATTGTTTTGATTTCACCAGTGTGAATCGACTCCTCTGCACACAGCAGTACTGAAAGGTAGTGCATACATGGTGAAACTACTCCTGGACAGCGGGGCTGAGGTTAATGCCGAGGACTCGGTAAGATGCACGGGTGTGTCTTAGGCCCCCATTTCCGTTCGTGCGATATTTATGTATATGTATAATTAATTATATTAATATCGATATAGGAGTTTCAAATTATGCAGCTTATACAACGAGTGTGTTTTCCACGAAAACTGCCTAGAATATTCCATTGTTTTGTGTATATGTATGGTGTATTGTGTTAGCGAATTTGGTAATACTGGTATGTATTTTTCCTTTCTTTACCTATGATGTATTCAATCCAGGGATAGATATTTAACTTCATTTGACCGTTTTTGAAGACAATTGCCAGTTAGAACAAATCGTCTATCTTTGATATAGGCTACTAGTACTTTTGGTGCATATTCCAATACATGTACAACATCCATAGGCCACATACTCGGCATTTTGTTAAACATATGGTGTGTTAAGACTAGTATTATTTAATTAACATAATTATCATTTTAATCTCTTTTTTTAGTTATGTATCCAGAACATTTTACCTCTCTTTAGTTTTTTTTTTTTTTTTTGTCTCAGCGCTATAGATATCAAATAAACAAATAAAATGTGAGGAAAGATGACATGATATGATATCATAATGCTGATCATTTGTTGTTAACAGTGGCGCAGAACACCGTTACATTGGGCAACGTGTGGAGGCCATGAAGACATCGTGAGGCTTCTATTGGAGCATGGAGCTGATCCTAATAGCACGGATGAGGTTTGTGGCAGTACATGTATTGTTGTATAAATAAATTACCGTGGGCTTTGTTAGTTGGTTTGATAGACATCAGGAGGGTATACATGCACTTCCACTATTTTGTCATAAACGATTCATGAGTTTGTTGATTACTTTTTATGTGTTTATAATAAGTGAATACAATGTAAAGAAAGAGAACATGGGACCGGTGTTACACGTAAACAGTTAGGTGCAAGTTTATCCATTTTCTTTCCTTACATACATGTACAATATATGAATGATATGTGAGGAAAGACAGCATCAGGTATTATCATTATAGATATTATTTATTGTTACCAGGATGGCGGTACTCCTTTACATGTGGCAGCAGATAAAGGCCGTGAAGATATCGTGAAGCTTCTCCTGGAGCATGGAGCTGATCCTAATATCACCAAGGAGGTTTGTGGATACATAGTATTATATACACAAAATGCCCTAAGTTGGTTGGTAACATACATGTACACTGGATTTTGCTGAATAGATGATTCATCACACAATGTTTAGAATAATTAATTAAATTTGTTATTTTATTTTATAATATAATTACCGTTTAAAAATAATATGAAAAGTAAGCCATTGTTCAAAACTGCACTGATATATCTAACTTCCCGTACAAACACATTACGATTCCTTATATAACCGTTACCAGTGGGGCAGAACACCATTATATTGGGCAGCATATGAAGGCCATGAGGACATCGTGAAGCTTCTCCTGGAGCGTGGAGCTGATCCTATTATCACGGATAAGGTTTGTGACATATAATGTTATATAAATAAATTACCCTGGAGTTAGTTGTTTGGTTTGATACATTTAAAATTTGTATACTCCAACTATTTTATTGCAAAGAATTGATACATTTTGCTCTTATTATTGTTTGGTAACAATAAGTTAATACAATATATATATTGAAAACATGAGACAGGACATCACATGCAAACATTGAAGTGCCTCTTTATATACGCACTGTATGATTTCTCCTTCTTTATATTGTTTGCTCACGTTGGCAAAGGAAGCGTTTCAGTGTTGAATATAAACTTGTATTATTTCAACTCAGTGTTACCTTTATCAGCACACATAAAATATATGAATGAAATGTGAAGAAAGACAACATCGGATCTTATCATTATAGTAGTTATTTATTGTTACCAGGATGGCAGAACTCCTTTACATTGGGCAGCATTGTTTGGCCATGAAGAATCCGTGAAGCTTCTCCTGGAGCATGGAGCTGATCCTCATATCACCGATGAGGTATGTGGACACATGATATTATATAGACAAAATACCCTGAACTTGGTTGGTAACATACATGATGATGATGATTCTACCATACAGGCACATTATGACTCCTTTCCCAATCATTGGGTTATTTGATTGCAGATACGTGTGTCCCTTGTAGATGTAAGCATATTGTTGTTTTCTTGTAAATGTTAATTCTACAGCACTCATGTAAAAAAATACAATATGTCAAATCTCAAAATCGAAGTTATGTTAATGATGCGACTGAATATTTATAGTGTTCCCTTACTATTGTAGCACAAAGAAACAGCATATGACATGGCTGTAAAAAGGGACCATGAACACGTTAAGATAGTTCTGCATAGATATGCCTTGCCACCAATACAGGTTAGTACTGTCAAATGATGTAATAATTCGTCATTTGTAAAGTAATCAGCCATAATGTGCTTCCTTTTTTATCTTTATTTTCCGTTTTTGTTTCCCTTTTAATTTTCTCTTTTATTATTTTTTCTGGTGGTCAGCATGCTCAGTCAAGATCTAAAACGTCAAGATCGATGTTATTTTTTCAGACCCATCTTCTCCGCGAGGTGATTATGGCAATAAGTGAGCACGTTTCTCTCAAAGATGTCCGCATGCTGGCACGTGCACAGCTGGGTATCCCGGACGCCAAGCTAGTTAACATAGAGTACGAGAACCAATGCAATGCAAAGGAGCAATCCTTCCAGATTCTGTCACTGCATGAAAACTTGGCTTTTGTATATGCTGAAAGTTGATGAGAAGGCCTTCTTTTATACATCTTTCTACACCTTTCCTAGACCTTTCGAATTTTTAGGAAAGGCGTAAAAGATCATCTTTTTTATGGCTTTTATATAGAGAAAAAGGTGTACAAATGGCCCACTTTTCTTCACCTTTTTAACACACAAAAGGTTAACTTTTATATGCCTTTTGCGACAAAATGTGATCTTTTGTTTCACAAAAAAGGCGTTATAAAGATCATCATTCGTTAGACTTTTGCATGTCGAAAGGCATATGAATGGTTCACTTTCCGTTACCTTTTCGTGTCACCAAAGTTAACTTTTAGATACCTTTTTTCTACGAACATGTGATATTTTACTTTATAAAAGGTATGCAAATGGCTAAATTTTGTACATCTTTTTATCACGGGAAAGATCACCTTTTTATGTCTTTTAACAGTAGAAAAGAATACATTTCTGCTACTTTTGTAGCTTATTAAATGTAATATTAGCCGCGGGCATAAAATCATATTTTGCTAAAACAAAACAACGCACGTCATTAACTTATGTCATTTATTCTATGTCAAATGTTCTGAATAGCTTTCACTCTCAGTACAGATAAAAATGTCTTCATTCCCTGGAACGTATTGAAATTTAATTACTTGTGGCAGTTACGTATGTTTTAAACTTGACGTACATAGCCGTCTCTCCAGTCTGTAATAAAACTACATATAAAACAAAATAATAATAATAATAATAATAATAATAATAATAATAATAATAATGAAAGAAAATTCTATAATATTTGAAATAACGCAGTATTTGTTCAGGAAAACTGAAAATAATTTACAAAACTTTTTAATCTTTCTTTACAATCCAAGAGACATCCTCTGGACAATTAGGGGCAGATTTGACGTGGACTGCTCCTATCTTCCTATTTTGCAGTAGCCTTCTGCTCTTGTGCGAGCAGTTATCAACAAAACACCTGTCTAATGCACGTTTAACCTGCGCAAACTTGTCACTTTGCCAGGATGGGGGGTGTGTGATGAATCCGTCATCACACTCTTCATCGCTGGACGTATACTTTATCTCAATGGCGCTCCTGATTTGTGCGCGCCGGACCTCAGACTGCCACCCTTGGGCTGACAGGATCTGCAGCGCCTTCATCCTTCTTTTGGCTTTCTGAAGAAAAAAATCAATTAAAGTATGAGTATATGTTCTGCAAAACATTCCATCTAATTGGTTACCACATTCAACAATACTCTGTCTCTTCCATGAAATTCCAAATCTTTTTATACAAATCATACAGATTTAGAAAAAACATCCATCCAAAAACATACAGATTTAGAAAATAGACCCATCTATAAAAATTTACAGATTTAGGAAAAAAGATTCATCCAAAAAGTCTTTACAGGATCTAGAGAAAATGACCCGGTATATACCTCCTTCTTCCTCTCATATTTAACCCTCTTCTGCCTCTGCACCTCTAGTTGATTCTGTTTCTTTAGACCATCTTCCTGCTTCTTTGTGATAAAGTATCTTTTAATGGCACCTAGACAATAAACGATATATATATCGTATGGAAAATGCATCTTTATGACACGTACAGTACCTAACAACTTCCAAGTGGATACAGTTGTTGGATTTATAAACAATGTGTTCATCAAGTTAACGAGAACTGGTTGTCTAGCCATTTAGGTTATGCAAATAGTTAATAAAATAATAATTAAATTAGTAATATGATTTTTGGAGCATCATTCTTAAAAAGCGCTTAATTTCACAGTTGCTTTTAGTAGGGATTACTGCTGAGTTCCTCAGTATAAGAAAATGCAGTGTTGGCAATTTACTTACATTTCACTACCTCCTCACTTGCTTCAGCATTCCCAGCCCATCCCCTGACAAACGTTATAATGTGTTCGGTCATAGGGTGGTTTTCTGCATCGTGCGGCCTACGATTAGAGTAAAATACAACATATATGTAGCTTATGATTTTGAAATACTTTTAAAAATTTAATTCTCTGTTTTTACTTCCTAGCAGTTAAGTGAAATGATTAATTCACATTTTACAAGACCTCACAACATAATCCATACATAATTGCATATTGACACCAAAAATGCCAGGGTGATTGCTAAAAATCTGGACTGTAAACCTTCTGCACATGAACTTACGAGTTGCGATATCTGTAGTTAATATTGTTAATATTTATTTTAACGAGATATACGAGATTATAACTTTGACAAATTACAGTGTATGAAACAGGTTTAATTTGAAGAAAACCAAAGTAATCTTACTTCTGTTGGTCAAACGTCCACTTGAGACCACGTTTCAATCCATCGCCATAACCATCTCTAACGGCCATCTGACGGCATATGATGA
>NW_019773992.1:51887-66178 GCF_001039355.2 Lingula anatina
GGAATCAGCACCAGCAGCTAGCAACACTCTAGCCATCATCAGGTTGGAGCGGATACTTGCATTATAGAGAGGAGTTCGACCATCAACACTGGTGGAGTTTACTGCACAAACGGCCTATAGGAGATTGATTTAATATCAAATATTATATAATATCATTTCACATGTTTTTTTCTTTCATGTTACTGATGGCGTGGACGGTCTACTGTTACTTAAAAAAAAAGATTAAAGAATTAAGAAACAAACAAACAAACAAATCATCTTAAATAAATAAATAAATAAATAAATAAATAAATAAATAAATAAATAGAAAAAAGAAAAGATGTGTGGAATGAGACATAATATAAAACTTTGCATTCTGTTCATTCTCTTTTGATTAATTAATTAATCATTATTATTGATTAGTACTATTTATTTTATTTTCTGATTTTTTTATATTTCTTTTTTGCTTGTTTAAATTAATTTATTATCAACCTACATGATTAACTTAAATCTAACTGAAAATACCCTGTATGCATTTGAAAATATCCCCAAGTCATATTTTCCATGTCTACATATTTTGCAAAGCTAAATCAGCTAATTAAGAATGGCATTAATCATTGAATCTGAGTACAGGGACGAGATGAGATTTTTGCTTTTTGAGTGTAGCAAAAAAAAAAAAATATATATATATATATATTTTGTCCCTTAGTGAGCAGAAGACCCCACCCCACCCACCCCAAATAAGGATAATCCGATCAAATCAACTATAATGGCAAAGTCTATTGATAAATTACCTGTAAAAGCAGTTGCACCTGCTCTAAGGTCCCAAACTTGGTGGCCTTATGGATATCCCAGTCTTGCCATTGTAAATCCATCCTCTTGCCTTGGAGGCCTCTTCAATGTCAACATCAACTGGAGAATCAAACTATAGCCTGTGATTTCAAAGCCCAAGGGGGATGTTTCTTTAATTATCTAAATATAGTATTTTTATCGTGAAACTTTGCTACTAGCGAGTTAAATGAAAAAAATCTTTATACAACCTTCACTACCTCTAGGACACTGTATATTTCTTGGAATTTAGTATGAGTGAGTCTCTCTCTCTCTACCTACTTGCCACGGGTTGTGCCTCTCTTGCAACCTTCACCTCTAAAAAGGAGGTAAACTATACATCGATACTAATTGGCTACATGGACGGCACGGCGGTGTTAAAACACCACCTCAAGCATGAATTGTGTACTACACGCCCTGCCTATCGAGAAGGAAGAGATCTAAAGGCTGTAAAGGTAAGAACTCGGGATAAATTTATGAATAAACCACTTTACTGTGGATATGCGTAACATTTTAAAATCCAGTTTGCCCGCACGTACGTGAATCTCAGTTTGTCCGAGTTTTCAAATTCTGTGCGGGTGCTGTATTGATAGTCCTAGACCCCATTTCCATAGATTTTAGATCGATCTATCCCTGAGGGGAGTCTCACTAGATTACTTTCATCTTAGCCGGCTTAAGCGTCTGTCCCGCCTACTGAAAGCTGCCATTATATGGTGATATGCCCCTGTTATGCTCTACTGAGAGCCTTCTATTTTCGGCCTTCTATTTTAACCAGGTTAGAGATATACTTGGCAGTGCAGCCCCTGAGTCCATCAGTGAACTTTTTATTAACATACTGCAATGTAATGATTTTGATATCGCAAAATGCACAACTGATTTTCTTTATGATTGTTTCAAAGCTAGGGATATGAAAATTGCATCCATGCTGAATAAAACCTAGATTAACTGAAGATGCAGTTTTCATATCCCCCTAAATAATAGTTAGTTTAATATAAGGTTTAGTGTAGCCTAATCTAGTTGAATCAGTTTTTTTTTCTTTTCTTTTTTTTTTTTGTTATCCCTATATTGCTTTATATTGTGTAGTACTTGTACTTTCCCTGCATTAGTCTAGACATTATATAATGTATATCAAACTGTTTATGGTAATCACTTTGCGGATTACTTCTTGTATTTGTATTTGATCATGCCCGGATGTTACCCTCTACCAGGGCGACTGATAGATTTTTACGGATATTCACAGATATGTCTCTAGCTAGATAGATTGTCATTTTAACTCTAAGTCAACCTTGAGATTTCTGTACAGGGTGACTTAGAGTTAAATTAAAATGACAATCTATCTAGCTAGAGACATATCTGTGAATATCCATAAAAATCTATCAGTCGCCCTGGTTGAGGGTACCCGGATGTAGGGCGATTGTCAATAAACCTCTGATTCTGTAAGGGGGTAATTAACTATGGTGCACTCTCAGCTGACTGCAATTTAGCGTGAACCCCCAGGGAGTTAGGTCGATCTAAATCTAAATTTCTAGATCGATCTAATTCTCTGGGAATACACCCCTGGCCTCTACTAGCATGTACAACAAATTATCTTTCTCTGACACCATAAAAATACTGAATACCTATGAGCAGGATATTCGATGTACTTGACTTGACGCTGAGAAAAAAAAACATTATTATCATTATTATTATTATTATTATTATTATTATTCCACCATTCCCAGGTATACAGTGTAGCTCAGGAGTCCCAGTATCTCCTAGTTCAGGGAGTACCAGCTGTGGGGGCCTCTGCAGAGCTGATCAAACTGTTTGCTTTATATGGGGAAATCTTGGAGTACAGAATTCTGGACCAGTATCCCACAGATGACAACTACACAGAGATTTACTGGATAAAATATAAGAAGATACAGTCTGCAAGGTGGGTCTGGGTGACTGGAATTTTTTTCTTTAATTCTGTATTAATTTACTCATAGATTATGTAAGCACAGCCAATGCGTTTTATGGTATATCTAGATTTTTCTGAATTGTCAGATGTTGCTTTGATAATTTGTAATAAATATACTATTTTTGGTTAAGTTACTAGTAGATTATTTACTTGGCATACTGGACATTTTTGATAAAACTAAGACCATAGTTTTAAACTTTCATATATAACTGAAGTAACTGTCTTGGATATAAGGTATCAAACATTATGCCTTAAAATATTGAATTCAATATGGATTTAATTGATATAACTTTAGAGATCTTTAAATCAACTAATAGAAGTGTTCCTTTGTGTCAGTATTGGCTTTATAGCCTTCTAGAATTTTATACAGTGTACTGTGAACAGCAGATGTTTGACACTTGTTGTTAACATTCACTTTCCAGGTTTGCCAAGAAGAAGCTAGACGACTATGCCTTCTTTGGAGGTGCACTTCACATCTGTTATGCCCCAGAATACGAGTCTGTCCAGGAAACCAAGGACAAGCTGCGGGAACGCAGAAGGGAGGTAGCAGTGAGGCTAAGAAAACTTAGTAAGTGGTACTAAGACTAAAAAATGATATAAGTTTAGTATGTGGCTATAATAACTCAAGATTCTGAAGTGATGATAGCTTGGCTAAAATTTGCTAAGTGGTTTTGAGGCTTAATAATTCAGTCATTGGCAGAGAGGCCAAAAGTCTCAATTGCTATAAATTGAAAATTAATAGAATAACTATTTATGTATTAATAAAACATAACTTATACCAGGCCAGCGCTTCGAACAATAGGATAATTGCACTTGTATTTCACATACAGGTTTACCTGTATTTTTATAGGCTTCGATGTGTTCATTCTGTTGTTTGATTGAAGTAATTTGAAATTTAGGTGTGGAAGTCTAAGAATGAATTTCTTTAGTTCTAGATATATGGGATTTTTAGTGCTGCCGTATTTTATTAATTTCTTGATCTATGTGTCATCCTTTTATGTTTACCCATTATATCTTATTTCAGAAGAGGCAAGTAGTTCCCAGTCTTCATTAGTGTCTGAGACAGCTGCAGGACACAGCTCTTCCATACCCCAGACCATAGCCACTGATACAGCCCCTGGGTCATCCAGGCCAGGGCTGGACAACACTGGACATCAGCACTGGTCAGACACTGGACATCAACACATCTCAAACAGTGGACAGAGGCCAAGGACTGACCACCACCATCATCAACACCACACACAGAAACAACAGGATCTCCAACATGAAACACCCATGTACAACACCCCACCCCCACCACCCCCTCCTTTCCTTCCACCCCCACCCCTACCTCAGCCACACCCACCCTGGGGACCCACCCACCACCATCCGGGGTATCACCCCCACACACCGTATCCCAGCATGCACCCAGAGGGGCAGTATGGGTGGGGGGTTCCAGGACTTCACCCCCAGCCTCAGGGTACACCAGCAGGACCCCCGGGTCACTTGACCCCTGGGCATCATCCTGTGGTCACTTCCCATGGACATGCTGGTTATAGTACAGGAAGTGACCAACAGGGGGCGTTAGGAGGGACAAATCTCAGAAACCGGAATAATGCCATGAAGCAGGATTTGACAGAAAAATTGCATGGTGACAAACAAAGCTCTGTTAATAAAAGTCATAATAATTCTCTGTCACGTGGTGGACCTACACAACCAGTTGTAGATAGAAACATGACATCAGGAGACATTGTTGTCAAAGATTTCAAACGCAAGAACCAGACAGCACCTAAGTTTATCCCTAGACAGGCTTTACAAAAGATTCAAAAACAGAACGAAACCAAAGAATTCTCAAATACGGACAGAGATCCCTTAAATGAAGACTTACGGAGGAATGCATGTATTCTTGGAGATGTTAAAGGTCCTGCAGTAAAACCTGGAGAGGAGAGGAAGGCGATGGAGGAAGAAGAAAAATCTGTTGATAACACTGTGAAACAAATCAGGGGAAAAGTGAAAAGTGTAGGTGAAAATAATTGAGATTGTGAACAGAACAAAGTTTGTGACAGTTTGGAGTTTTTGTTAAGCAGAGCAGAGTTAATTATTGTTTGCATTTTTTTTTTTTGTTTGACTTACTTAGATTTGACTAAAGAACTGTTTCAAAAGTCAGTGAAATAATTGTAACCATATTCAGGTTTTTTAATCAACCAACAGTTCATCAGCTTTTATTTTTTTAGTTAAAATGCTAATATATTGTGAAATATAGAATGTATTATCAGTAGTAACATTTTGGTTTCTTTCACCTTCCAGTTTTCAACAACTTTGCCCTTACCAATTCCAAAGAAGAAAAGAAAAACAGAATCAGGCAGCTGACGATGAGACACTGCTTGAAGAATGCCAAGAACACAAAAAGACACAAAAAAAGATTCTGTCGCTTCAGCTTACCTAAACAGGGGAAAGTGCCTTCATTAGTTGATAAAGTATCACCCCTCACAGGTGTTTTGTCTCTGTAAAGTTAACATTTTTTCACCATCCTTTCTTAAGAGACAATGAAAAACTCATTTCACAGTTATGTGGATTGTGTTTGTTATGATACTATGTCTGATAATTAAACTACTCAGTGTCAATACACAGACAGGGCAGAGATGTAGTGGTGATTGTGGTTGTTGTGCTGTCGGATTTGTCTCATCTAACACAATTTTAATTGAGGACCAGATTAATCAATGCACTGCCCTCAGCACAGAACTTGGAAGGTTAAATATTGATGTTTTTGCCTTGGTGTATAAAAGTCCTCTAGCTGACATGAAACATCTTTAGTGTTTGATCCTATTAGTAAATAGTGTGACAGTGACGATTTCAAATATATTCGAAGTAAATGATAAGGACTCCTTTTGTTTAATGGAGGGAGAGTGAAAGTAAGAGTGAGAAAGAGTAAAATAAGGAGATATTGGTAATTTAAAAAAAATTAAACCACAGAACTAAAGCGCAGTTATATTTACATGTAAAATTTATTACTGTAACAACTTGTTTTCAGTGTTGATGACATTAACAGTACATACTATATGTTTATATTTAACATAAAAACAAGTTGGCAAACTTACAGATGACAATGATGACTTATTTACAAAATGAGCCATGAAATTATTACTCCTACACCAAGAAATACTGTGTACATGATGCGTACGTGACAACAAGGTCTTTGAGCAGATTTTCCAGATGTGAAATAGGTTCAAAAATGAATGATTGCTTTTCTGCTTTCACAAATTGAAAGTTTCATCAAAGGCACTGTTTAGATGTAAACCAGAAAAATAATAATACTTTTAGGGAGTTATAACAAATAATCCTTCCATTTTCAATTCAGTAACACACGTAACAAAAGCTACAGTCTTTGAAAAGATTGCTTTTTCATATACACTTGATTTCGTGGAAGTTTATAAATACTGAAATTAGAAAAAAATGTCCCACTTAATTTGCAATGTAGATGACTTTGTGCTTTTCTATTGTTTCAATGTCTCTTTCTAACTGCTTCATCTCCGCCTCCATGCGCTCTTTGCGGTTCTTCTTGGGCACGGTATCTGTGACAACAGACAGCCCCTGATATTGATGGTGAATCTCCTCCCAGTTTGCTTTGAGTCCCGCAAGAATGACTTGTCTCTCGGCCTCGGAGAGCTGCTTCATGGCCCCACGACGGAAGTGCTCAGCAATGTAAGCTTCATACTCTTCCTGTGCTCTAATCACCTCCTTGTTACGCTTCACAAGATATCCTGGTGTCTGACCAAAATCCTGGTAACATAAAATACATATTTTAATTATTGAAATTGAACTTCTTTATATTTTTATTTAGTTTTCTTAATAATTTTTCACATATCAATTTCTTTTAAAACAGACAAATTATATGTGCTATGTTGCCTTTTAATTCAATAGTTCAACATAAGTTTCTTCAATAATAAAATGAGGAAGCGTTTTTTGTCAACAAATCACCCTATAAATTAAAATATATACCATGAAATTTTCCCTTATAGTACAACTGCAATTTTCCGTATTAAAAAAAAAAAAAAAAAAAAAAAAAACATTTGGATTGAACAAGAATAAATATATATATATATTTATTCTTGTTCAATCCAAATGTCCAAACTGCAAACCATCCTTACCTTCTTGTGGATAAACTTAGGCTCCAGTCCCGAGGGGTCAAGCGGCCACTTATCTCCTCCCCTGGTGTCCACAAAGTTCTTGTCTGGCTTCTTAGGGACAGACATGATGTTCCCTACTGCGTTATTGGTGATGAAGTTCTTCGTTGTCCTCAGTCCCATGAGAGGTTTGTCCTCTTTGTGTGGAACTGGTGGCCTGCGTCTGTCTGCGTCTGGGTACGTGAAGGGTTCACCCGCAAACACGTGCTCTCCTAGGAAGAACGAGATTGGATATTGTAAAGGTTTGATAATATATACATATTCTGATGACATTATGTTACATACATTGACTTGACAGGCACCAAAGTGTAACCAAAATTGTAACTCACATTTAGCTATGATTATAGGAGTCACACACTAAGGGGCTGTTTAAAAATGTTTAAATAAAATAAAATAGAAAAGTGTACTTAAATATATGTTAAAATAATTTTACACTGATTCATAAGAGAAATAAATTTAGAAAATAAATAAAGGGGATATATATTGAAGCTAAGTATAAATCAAAGCAGTTAGTGTACTAGACAAAGATCAATGTTGTATTTTGACACTTACTAGGGGGTAATTTTGGCTCCTTGGAATGTTTCTTAAGGAAGTTATCAGTGGTTGGCACAGGAACCTTGGCCTGCCCCATTGTCTTGTAACCCGACTTCCCTTCTTGTCTTTCTTCTCGAGCCATTTGCTTGAACTTTGACGTATACCTAAATAAAGTAAGAAACACTGATAAACTGTTTACCTTTACTCAAAACATTAAAATCATTAAAATAAAAACATCAGTTTACAACTTGTCAACTATATTTTCCCCCCTATTTTCACATTTTAATGGAATTTTTAATATCCCCTGCAATGTTTGGCGGCTGCACTTATAGATACAAAACAGACGCATATGTTAATATTAAATATCAGTATGATAATATCATAAGATGGCTTGTTTGAAAAATTCTTC
Organism: Lingula anatina; assembly: GCF_001039355.2. The sequence continues at coordinate 59,743 of NW_019773992.1, forward strand.
AAAAAGGGTGAAAATTCTAGATCTTATAACTTACCTTGCTGGTTTTGGAGGCTTTACCTCCTCTCTAGGAATCAAATTGTAGATATTCTCCTCTTGCAACATCTTGAAATCTTAGTAAAATTGCACCAAACACAACAAATAACAATCCTGACGGTCCGTCAGCTGTGAAACCTGCAGTATAATGTGAAATCAACGTGGAACACAGCAGAACAATACGACCTCCAAACAAATAGACGTCTCCTAGGAGACGGGACCCGGATGTGGAATACTGGACACTAGAGGGCCAAGACAATCCTAGTTATAACACACGTTAGCATTGCAATGACCCTTTTTGGAAATAGCGAGTACAATGATTGTTTTGATATTAAACGATAATTTGATTGCTCTATGTTTTTGTAACTTGTGTAAACATTTATGCTTCACTTTAAATCTGACTTTCTTGAACTTCCTGAGACCCACTGCGCATGCCTGAGAGGTCAGAGAGGTCAACTAAATGAAAGCAAGCATGGCTGGGAATGACTGTGTAGTGGTAAGTGCCAATGTCACAACATGTTTAACAGACTTTCATTGGAAAATATTAACCAAAAATTAGAATCTAAATACTATTTCAGATATAATCTGTGCGTGTACTTGTTCAAAACATTTAGTTGATTTAAAGACTATCTAATTTCACTAATCAATGAATCGGTGACAGCTAAGTTGAAACTGGGGTGGAACCAGTCCTCAAGCCCAGCTTGCCTCTGTTGTTCGCCAAAAAAGAATCGATGAGCGACAGAGGCAAGCTGATAATAGGGATTATTTATTAGTGCACTTCCAAGCTCAGGTAAGAGTCGAGCGATAAGCCAAGAGATCTGTGCTCCAAGTGTAGTGATAAAAAAGTGTCATTCGAGTACGTTTTGACGTACGATAATGTCATTGAGTCTACTAAAGTCACTCGGTGCTAAGTACTACTGCTAAGTATTACATTACTTTTGTGTCTGTCAGATCACATATTGTAGGCTTTTGTCTGATGGTGTATTTAACTGCTTTCTTTCAGGAGTTTTTGAACTGTTGGCGATTTACTAGTATTTATTTACAATTATTTATTTGATTGTTAATTTATTTGTAATATACTGAGTAAACTTTAATAAAGATATCCTGATTTAGCCATTATTTAGTATCATCATACACGTAATCATGGTGCATAAATACACAAAATCGAACTTTAGAGATGCATATATAGAGTGTGAAGTGATCATAAACTGACTGTACCCAAGCTCTCCAGGAAATATAAGTAAACGTTAGAAACAGCAGCATCTGTGTAGATTTTCCAACTACTGAGATGCTAGTACAAAGAGACTCTGCAATGCAGGGTGACTGTACCTATTATAGTGAGGTATTTTGAGGTGTTTTTAACTATCAGCTAAAGGAAATACATTCTGAAAACCCTAATCCATCATTCTGTTTGTATTGAGTATACATACATATTTGAGAATTATTATAGTGTGATATGATACGTACTCCCCTTCTCATACCCTTATATTACCCACATCCCTCCCAACCACCCCTCTGGCATTCTCTCACATGCCACCCCAGCCAGTCCTTCCCAACTCCCCCCGCATTCTCCAACAAGCCCCCCCCCCACACACACACACACACACACACAAACACACACACACATCATCGTTCTAGATAAATTAATATAATATTATGTGAACCCTAGCACTGGGCCATGTATGATATAAGAAGGTAATTTCTGACTTTTACCGTGATTCAGTACAGTTTTGAACTTTGTATTGGTGACATTTACTTTAAGACTTTCATACTATAAAAGTATGTGTTTGAGAACTTTACTGCAGTCCTACTTTTCCTAGACATAACAACATACAGTTGATAGTTTGTGAGCAAAAATCTGCTTGGATTCAAATTTGTATTCCTGTCTGTTTGTATTACTCTGTTTATGATCTGTGGAATTTTCTGCAACCTGCTTTCATTATTGTACAAATTAAATTTTAACCTCAGACTAAGCTCATAACTGAAGCTCGAGATAAACACTGCACGTTTGACGTAATATTTGTTGACTTTTCAAAGATAAGTGCAGATAGCATAGTTGTACTTACAACATATTGAATCGTGCAGTTGCAAATAAAGGTGCCCCTGATTCCTGATGTCGTAATGCAAGTTGACAAAGTGTAGCTCAGGTATTCCCAGGCAGAGTGCACTTGAGAACTTTTGTCTGATAATTGGTCTTAGCTTATAGACCAGGACTTTGTCTGCTTTCCATGTGTTATTACCACCTTGCACTTTTTGTGCTCTTGTTTATTAATAGATCAACCTCTTATAATTAATAGATTGATTAATTAAGTAATTGATTAATGACTATAATTAATACACAAGAGACAGATGCAAAAGACAGATTTCAGTGCTTCTTTTTTCTTGGGGGGTCTATTTATGTATTTCATTTATTTCTCTGTTTAGATCTTAGATAACTGGCACTGTTACAATTTGAACTGTCCTGTCAATTTTTCTTTGTATTTATTTCTACATTTTATTGTAGATCCCTGACGACTGGCAGGGTTACAAGCTGGACCTGTTCTGTATCCCCAAACACTATGAAGATGATCTGGAGGATATTATGATTCCTTCAGGACTTATAGATGACAGGTGATTGAATTACAGTTACAATATATATATATATATATATATATATATATATATATATATATATATAAGTGATTGAGGGAATATTGGCAAAAATCTGTTGACTTGGGTGAACTGTACAACTATAGTCATGAAATATACTGTGAAATAGTTTTTCAGTGTCTCTTGTGTAGAATTAAATAAGTTTGTAAAAAAAAAATAATGTTTTAAAATTAAATACATATCATTTAAATACATAATATATGTAATAAATAAATACATAAATTAAATACATATCATTTTCATATTTCGACTTGCAGAGTGGAGAGACTGGCGCGGAATATCTGCCAAGATTTCGGCCATGCTGACCACTTGGTGGCGCTGTGTGTGCTAAAAGGAGGCTACAAGTTTTTCGCAGATCTACTGGACAAGATAAAACAGTTAAACAGGAACATCGAACATTCAGTGCCTATATCCATTGACTTTATCAGGGTTAAGAGTTATGTGGTAAGGACAGTCAAATTTATTTAAAGATTCAAAATCGTATTTGCTTTATACCAGCAGAAAAATGTTTTGATTAATTTTATTGTTGCCTCATATTTTAGCCATCTGTGGCCATGTTGTAATGATTTTGATAATATTTATTGATTGACTTATACGATATATATCTATTTACTTACTGCCATTGTTCCCCATAGGATGACCAAACAAGCGATGAAGTTCAAATCCTAGGAGTGGATAACCTGGATAATATCACAGGAAAGGTATATCTTTTGGTTATAAATGTATATGGGTCATTTATAATTTATTCGGACGAATTGCCAGTAATTTTAATGATGGATACCTCCCCTTCCCCCTTGGTGATCCAACTTGTGAAATGGCGTATAAGATTTTGGTTCAGGATGGACTGACTGACTCTAGTGGGCTAGATTTGGTCTTAAAGTGCAATTTAAGTTCACAAGTGATCTTACACAATCTTAAACATTACAGCAGTAGTCTTAAAATGGACTGAATCTACCTTTAAGATAAAAAATGATCTAACATCTACTTAAGTGGTCAAGCAGTTTCCTCCCCTCACAATGGGGGATACCTCCCCTCACAATAGAGGACACCTCTGCTCACAATAGGAGAATGTGTAAGGGGAGACAACTTAATTGGCTGTTAGACCAGAAATAGTCTTACTCATGGTTTAAGATCATGTAAGACTATTTGTGAACTTAAATTGCACTTTAAGACCAAATCAAGCCCACTAGTGTCATGACCAAAAGACAAGCATTTTCTACCACCACCCCCCAACACACACACACACACACACACACACACAAACGCGCACACACACGCACTTGTGCTATTATAACCAAGGTTCACCATATCTAAACTTACCAATCAGATCTGTAAGCACATTTGAGTTCAGTCTATTTCTTTAACATTCTTATGTGAAACTCGCTGCGTTGTGTGACAAACCTCATGTTAAGCTGTGAGATGTTCCCTTCAAGAGGTGATGGAAAATTACCAATGACTAGAAAGAATATATATTAAACATATTATTGTATCTCAGATTGTAAAATATAGGTTTGTTTCGTATGTTTCCAGGATAAGGAAGGTACTTCCTAAAAAATTCCAAAGCTAGAAAAAATTAGTATTAAAACTAAATGCTGAAGACCACATACAAGTGTGAATTCACTTTATCTGTTCAACATTTTCTATGTGTAGTTTACTGCTCTGTAACAGTCAAGAGATGATGGAAATTACCATCGACCAGAAAGCATGTATATAAATTGAACATATTATTGTGTCTCAGATTGTAAAATATCAGTTTGTTTTGTCTATTTTCAGAATGTGTTGATAGTAGAAGACATAGTGGATACTGGGAAGACAATGGAAAGGTTACTAAAACACTTAGAACAGTATAAACCCAAGAGGGTTAGAGTCACCAGGTACTGCTGGAAAAAACATTTTCAAGTTAGCAAAATTAGTTTTACAAAATGTCAAAGACAGTATGCTGTGATTTGAGTTTTAATTTTTGATCATGAGCACTTATTTTATTTTATTTTATTTTATTCTAGCTGTTTTGTCAGGAAAGAAAAAAGCAGAAGTTAAACACAGAAAAGACCATGTACTTTGACTCAAGTAATATGTATAGATCTTGAGGAATTCAATTTAGGTAATTTTGTGAAAGATGAATTTTGGCAAAAGAAAAAAAAGAGAAATGCATTTATATCAAAAGTATTATTATTTTGTTTACAGTTTACTAGTAAAAAGAACCAAAGGCAGCACAGGATACAGACCAGATTGTACGTGACTATGGTAACAGTTACAATAGTAACACTTACAATTCTACATATCATGAATTATCCACTACTTAATTTACTATACTTAAGATTTATACCATTTTATCGGTAATGTTTGAGTTGGACTTCATTCAGAATAGGTTAGCAAAACTTTTCCACACCATAAAACTAGTTTTACTCTGACATACACTTGGGAAAACTAACAAGTGACAATAGAACCTAACACCCCATTTCCATAGATTAGATCGACCTACTTTGGATCGACCTAACTCCCTGGGGGTTCGCGCTGAATAGCTGTCAGCCGGGCGGACACGAAAGTTAATTGCCCCTTACGGCTTGTAGTGGGCGGGGACGGACACTTAAGGTAGTAATTAACAGTTAATCGTCAAAATTTGGGTGTTTTTCTGAATTTGTCAGTATTAGATAGATGAAATATCAACTACATATCAGCCTATCTTAAAATAATGGAAGTTTACAAATAAACCCGTAATTTTAGCCTAATTGCTGATTTACCCCTGTGGTAGCGTGTCTGAGTTTTAAAGTAGGTCACACTTGTCCATATATGTGTTTGATGGGCAGCTCCACTGTGCAGCTGTATATTTCCCGTACTAGATTGCTGCTAAGCCTTTCATATTCTGTGAGTAACGTTGCGCTTTCACTTGCCAAACAATACTTTTTATTTTGAATTTATCAGTGAACTTAATTCTGACGATCTATTAAAGCTTTAAAAAGCAGACATATAGATGAGACGTATATGGGCAAAGGCACTCCCCCTATGTGTCACGTGGTGAAGAAGGCTGACGTCAAGACTAACATGGTGGCTGCTGTCAATGCATGGAGGGGGCCTCCGGTTGAAAATGTTCAATAATAATGTTGAAAATGGATGAAAGACATAGTGACAGTTACATAGGCAGTGAGTAGAGGGCTGAACCAGTATTAATAACTAAATTTCTCAGCTTGCCAATGCAGCTCACTGATTATATAACGTTGGAATCTCCGGGGAGCACTAAAAGGCTGATTTCTCTGCTTCAGTTGATGGCTTCAAGAGAACGATTTAGACCAGTGTCAAAATTAATTAGAACTCTCAACCGATGAAAGCTGGTATTCATTCGTTAGATCTAAGGTTTGTCTGAAAGTATGTGTCTGGGATTTCATAACATCAGCTCCGTTTTCAACTTAGGCATGCTTTAGTTAGGCTAGGGGGTCTCGTTGAACTGGAAACCAAGTTTATTTTGATATCTCTGCTAATTTAACACATATCGCTAATTTCAGGCGCATTCTTGTTGATCCCAGTGAGGGCTCACGAGTCAAGCTGTCTACACATGTCCATTTGTAGTGGACTTCTAGTTTTTAAGGTGTAAAGATCATGTTGAGCACACCTATTAAGCATTATATCTCATTACGTAACGATTACATAATAAAATAAGGATATGAAATGAAGAGCTGTTGAAATAAGCTTTCTATTGATATGTAACATGTTGGTATATCTTGGCCGGTTTAGAAGATAGCTACCCCTGTTATCTACA